>JAOTOL010001077.1:225000-254589 GCA_034440575.1 Imbricaverruca yamaguchii | reverse complement strand
GACAAAGTACAGCTTTGCAGCGCCAGGTTATGGCCCTGCATCTTTTATCAATTCCAGGTCAGCCAGAGTCATAGATAATTTTTGGGATTTTACCTTCTCAAACATGGTATTTTTGTCAGTACATGAAATATCAATGGGTTGAATGATACCGTCTAAGAATTTGCACAATGAGCTACGTCTCAATGAATTTTTTGCTATATGGGCATCTCAGATTCAGCCTTTGACAAAAATAGCAGACATTCCAGGTGGCCGCCATCAGGTCTCATGGTCTTTGATATGATAGATTCAATCAGAATTGCAGGGATGGGAAATCTTCGTTTGACGCTGTCGCATATCTGACAACGAAGTAGTTTGCTAACCTTATACCAGTTGAAATGAGCAACGAATTGAAATCTTGAGTAATATATAAAGATTATTGTAATCTTAGCACATGCTTGATTCTAAATAGGGACCACCTGGGTCAAGTTTATCAAAACACCTCCAGAATTATTTGGCCTTCTTAATCTTGCATGCCATTCCCTATGTGAGTAGCGCATCTGTGCATAATAATGATGTGGAGACCTGCTCAATTATTCTTTAATTACAACTAAATATGCTGCAGAATCATCATGGGTGTAGGAACGTCTCAAAAGTGGAAGGGTCGGAGTCAAGCAGGGTGGCACCCAAGACTCTCATAAAAATGCGCGATTGAAGCACTTTTGGATAGATAACCCGAGAATTTCAAGAGCAGAACAAACGACTTTCGCCGTTAAGAGAGATGAGGGTAGGCCGACTAACAGCAGCATGCTGATCTGCTTTGAAAAAGGACTATCATCACAATATAAGTACTTTCAAATTCACACTTCTTCGCCTGGCTCTGAAACTCTTTTAACGACGACGATGGTTTATTTTTTATACTAGGTTTATCTCCCTGAATTGCGAGTGAAACCATTACTATTGCTGTTTAATCCAAAATTTCGTCAGCATTCACTTTGGTGCATGTGTGTGGGGAGGCATAAATGGAAAGGGTAAGAGCATGAAAAGACAGGTGATCGCTACGGCTGAACATTATTTATTCGGTATCTGGCAGACAAATATTGGCAGGCAAACATAATTGAATAGTGTTCGTGTATATTTTTGTAAATGTATGTGGTTTAGAAAGGCCCCGCCACTTACCTGCCAGAGTCGGTACGCTTTGGAGACGAGGTGCATTTTGTTCTCCAGTTGCGCTCTTGGATCCCCCTGTGCTTATTTGTGGTTCCTCGCTCACATTTTTGTGGGATCCCAAAGACGATATTTGGGGCTCCAGTCCTGAATCCCCTGCATTCAGGTCCAGGCGCATGGTTCAGAGGAGACAGAGCGCTTGATTTCTCTAGGCTCGACACAATTTTTTGTTTGACTTTTCCCTGAATTATGCAAAGTCCAGGCATTTACGGCACGATTTTTCAGGCCTGCGACATATTTTGTGTGTGTGGGGGTCACATGGCGATTTTTTAACCTCCGGTGCGTTTTCAGAGTGCCGTATGCGATATGTTAAGGCATCTGGTGGTATATTTCCAGGCTAAGGGCGATTTTCCCCGCAAACGGACGCCCTGCATTTATCGAATCTCTTTTTGAAGGATCCGGCCCGATCTTTGTCGGGTTTCGGTACCGATCTTAGGGCCACGCTGTCCTTAAGCTGGGACCGCCGACGCAACCTTTTGGGAGCCCTGAGAGAATTTTGATGACCCGACCAGGGTCCTGTGACTAGCGACATGAATTTTTGCGTTCAAAAATTGCGCCAAAGCGCGATATGTTTTTGAGAGTTTGGCGCTAGTTCTCAAATCGTGTTGTTATCTGGGTCCAGTGTTAAGTTGGCTCTCCACTTACAACTTAACTCTAGTTCGGTGCAAGCTTGTTGGCATGCGAGCGGTCACCATCGTGATTTTCAAGGACCACAGTGCGACGTTTTCTCTCCTCCCAGCGTATGTTTTCAGGGGCCCGATCCAACTTTTTGTGCCCCAGTGCGATTATCCCCGGTCACATTACGACGATTCTCGGACCCAGTGTGATTTCGAGGGCCCGAACAGTCTTTTCCGGGCCCAGCGTCATTTTCGGGGCCACGGATAAACTTTCCGGCCCTCGGCGAAATTCAGTGTCAATCACACCTTTTAAAGCCTTTGCATCAATTTCATGGGGCACTTGCGTGACTTATCGGTGTCAATGCGCGACTTTACCAACAGCGTATTTTCTTGAGTCCGGTCCCACATTTTGGGGCTACCAGCTTTTTGTTTTAGGGTCAGGGATGATTTTTGAAGGTCTTCAATGTGTGATTATTGGAGGCCTTGGTGTGATTTTGAGAGGCTCCAGCCTCTTTTTAGGGACTCCTGCGCGACTTTTTGATTGGGCCGATTGATGAATGTGGGCCCCTTTGCGGTTATGAGGGACTCCAACATGATTTTTAGGTAGCGTGACGCTGCATTTTTCCACCCGGGGGCGCAATTATTGGGGCCCACAACCTATCATGGAGAGGGGACTGCTCAGTGCTTCCTCCCTTAGGTACGCCACTGTGCATGCCCCAATGATTGCATAGCTCAACCATGACGTCTATGGAGTACATCGCACACCATCGACATTCCTATGCCCCTTTTGACTACTTGCACCATAAGTATTATAAAAATATACACTCTGCAATTTGCCTAAATTCATCTAATTATCTTCAGGGTTCTTAAATTTAAGCCTGGACGTGCACATCAGTGGACGATGAAAGACTCAATTGTAGTCTCCGTTGTAATTCGGTGTTTTGTGCTGGTAGTCGAATGTCTTCATGGATTAAATTTTGTGATCAGCGTCTTTGCTAAGCAGAGATTGTTACCTATGCCATGACACCGCCATTTTATCGGAACCATTTCTGTTCAACGACATAATTTGAATACAATGTTGAACGTGCTGTCAATACCACTACGCAGTTACCCAACTGAAGGGTATTGCAGAACCGCATGTGCGACGAGGGAGAGTCGCCTGCGAGGGACGAGCACTCGGGTTACCAGGCCCACTGGTAGCATTGTGGACGGGGAAGTGGGCGGACGTGATATGCCCCCTCTGTATTGTGGACAGGGAAGTGGTCGGACGTGATATGCTCTCTGTATTGTGGACGAGATGGGTATGTGTCTGCTCCCTCCACATATGCCCGATGGGCACAGTCGTGATCTGCTCATTGACATAAGACCACCTGAAAGTGTATGATCCGTATGTGTATGCATGATGCATCTATGAGGAGTCGGATTGCTCCACCACTGGCCATCATAATCTTGAACGCAGTTGAGACCTCCTCCTGACGTCAAATCAACACCAGCCCACAACATGTATGCACTAAATTGATAATGTCCTGGGTATTTGGACACACGGATCAAAAGCACTCCACGATTACTTCAATTTTCTCAACAACTTCCGTCCCTCCATAAAGCTATCCATGGAGCGCAGTGACCATTCTAGTAAACAACAAGTACCTTTCCTGAAACACTTCTGACCATCAACAAGGACGATTATCACATGACCGAGCTTTATACATAAAACCGATGGCGGCACCCATAGCCCTTCCATATTTCTCGGCACACCCCATCCAAACAAAAAGAGCAGTTTTGTATGCACAGACATTGAGATCAAAGCGTATCGGACCTAATGCTGATGCCTAGACTCATGGCATGCAAAAAATCGACACTTTGTTTCTGGCAAACCACCTCGCATGATCAAAAGAGCAATGTTTCAGGTAGCACACCCCATGAGAAGTGCACATACACAAACGCGACGTTCAGACCCCAGAGACAACGCAACTTTCGTCAGCCTCCCCTACATAGATGTTGAGCTCATCAAAAAATAACAGCGGCAATCAAAACCTTAAAACTATCAATACGTATGGCATTGCAGAGTGGGAAAACACTTTCAGAAACATTGACCAAGTCCGCTCTCAACTAACACCCGTGTCCTGCTGGGAGAAAAAGTGTCACCGTTGTCTCGCAGGACTTCAAAGCAGATGCAACACGGAACAGCGTCTGCCTTATAACATGCCAGCTATGCCTACCATGGGACATGACGTATATAGGGTAAACAAAAAGCATTGTCAGGGACAGACTTAATGTGCACTTGGAGACGCTAAAAAATACAACCGCTAATATCCCATTTGGCGAACACTTCACAATCACTCATGGGAGCAGCACTGGACTCTAAAACACTCAGCATATCTACTCTGCAAGTCTGCAAAGATATAGCTGAGCTCAAAATCACCGAACCAATTGAAATTAGGGCCAAAAGACCTCCAGTAAAACACAATGACAGCATCCTGGACCCTCAGAAAACCCAGTTCCTTACACCACCTGACGAAAGCACACATGCAATACAACCGCAGCCGCAGTTGACACATGCATAATACACACACGGATCGTAAATTGTATGTATTTTACGAGTAGGTAGATATTGTTACATATAAAATGAAGGCGATTCACTGTGCGGTGGCACGAGGATGAGGTCCATTATGGCGTGTGTTTTGTGATTTTTAAAAGCAAAATGTTTGCTGTTCAGGAAGGCCTGTGACAGAAATAGATACAGTGGGAATTTGGATCTATGTCTTTGTTTTATTATGAGCATAAGGTTATTTTACGCCTTTTTATCACTGATATGGAAACACTCATTTGCTTTGTATCGATTCAGTGCACCATTAGAAATTACAAGATCGCCATTAGTTAGCCATTTCTAGATCAGCTCTGCTTTAGACGCAGGCTGGCCGTTCAGATCACGGCCAGCTCGCCTCCTCTGGGAAATATGAACCGGGCTGCGACGTCGGGCGCTTAGACGTGCAGGCTGGGGAAACGGACGACTGCAGTGGCGGACCACAGCTGTTCGAACTGTTCATCATTTTGTCAGCGTGTCGAGTATCTTCAGATCTGTATGCTGCTGCGACGTTGGTTCATTATCTCTTTCCCTGCCACTGTCATGTGTAGAGTGTCCTTAGAGATCGAAGCTGAAGACGCCACTGGCAACGTGCACATCTCACTCGGTACGGCGAGGGTGAGGCACTGTATCGTGCGGTCGTCGGGGAGGAGGGGTAGTTGATGCGTGGTCTTCCCCGCCGGCAAGGGGCTGGGCTGTTGGGAACTGACGCCAGCGGATGGTCGGCTTATTCAAAGGCCGATGTGGTTGACTGGTTTAAGGTCGATACACATATGTTTATTGGCAAGGTGCTGAACGATATGTAAAAATGTATGGATTATTAAGCTTGAAATCATGCTGCTCGCGTGCACATGCAGCTAGTACAGCATCTAAGCCAACTCATGCAATCAGCTATCCATTTTGTATGGGCCGTGATAATTCAATTTCTACCTTAACTAGCGCAGAGTAGCATTTGCCGTCCACTGAAAACGCTTGCCAGACTTGCCAGTTAGTAACTTCTAATTCAGTGTGGGCTGAAATCCTGTCCCCCAAGAGGGATTTTCGGTAACGGATTTCGTGTATATTCACGGTGAAAACAAAAAACGCGACTCATTTCCGTGGCGCGTTATACGAAAAAAACTCATCTCCGTGCCGCTTTCACTTTCTTGTGGACATTCCATAGTCAGAAAAATTAGAACAATAATTATGTATATTTATGCCTCGAAATACATCTTATTAACCACAAATAAAGCAAGAATTAGCTCATTCAAGCTGTGGAGATCGTTCAGGAAGTAATCTGATATCAGTACTACTTATTGAATTTTTAAGTTTAATGAGGTGAAATGCATCATTGGTGTAGGTACTGTGATGCCAGTATGGGGAAACTGCCACTCCAACTTCAAAGTTGGGAAGGCGGGGCCCTCTCAACTTCAAAATACATGCTTGATTTTACAGTTGGGAAAAATGTTTTAAAAATACCCCGTGTCTAAAGCAAAGCGGCCGAAGTCGGGTTAATTTTTCGGATGTGTGGGCGTACTTTAGGATAGCATCTACTGTACTTATCTGATGACGTCGCGTGATAAGCTCATGTTCTCTCTCGCTACAGCCTTCTCACCTCCAAGAGCAACAATTGTTACGCTTGAGGTGAAGCAAACTGTAAAGACGTCATTGTTGCAATCATTGGGCAGGGGAAACCGAATCAAGTTGACACAACCTTGGCGAAACTCAACATAATTCATCATTTTGGAGACGTAGCCAGGAGATGTCAGTTCGCAGCCGGCCCGATAAGGCCTGGGACGAGCTATCGGGCGCCGTGTCGGTGCATTGACGACAATTCAAACCTTCGGCCCAAATTCCGCCGTTGAACTGGAATTCATTGATCGGGTGTTGAGGTCATGGTTCACGCAACGGGCTCTGCCAGCAACAGAGCCCTGCCTCATAAAAGCAACCCCAGGAAGAACTTGGATGAAATTTATGTAATGGAATAAAATTTGAGTAATATATCAGGGATTTAATGTTTACTTTCAGTCCATTTTAATCATGAATTTAAACGCATTCACAGTCGCAAAGTTGGGGAGAACATAGTAATGATAGCCGACACTTAAAAAAATAACAAGTGGGCGACAAATTATAAATTAAGGGTGAAGCAAAGGGAGTTTAAACTTTGCTTTCGGTCCACAAATGTGTCACATCGTCACCGTTCCGCAGTCAAAGTCGAAAGGACTCGGGTTTGTTTTTTGTGCGAAGATGAGGGTGTCAGTAGCAACATGTGCAACAGTAGCAATGACAACCGGCTTCATGCTCTTGGAGAGAATGGTGTTGTATCAACAATCCCGTGCATCAACTAGACTCGGTCTCCCCTACTACTGTTGTCACGTTTATTTCATGTGTTTACATGGAAACCTCGCAAGCTGCCACCTGGACTGTGCCATTTTGATCCTCTTAGGCCATGGCGTGTGGCGACTCGTAATACATTGGCTTCAGTACTTTCATAATCATAGGCATCACAATTTGTTTTTTTTTTAAAACGCTGCGAAAAGGACATTGCAAAACATTGCAATACAAGATGTAGGGTTGGGTGTTACGGAGACTGAGACGGTATCTTGTGGTTAGGTTAAGTGAGCCATTCACCTCCAAAACAAAGCTCAGTCCACTGCAGTCGATGCAGGCCTAAACCCCCACCTCAAAACAATGACGCTGGGAATCCCCTTAAAAATATCGCCCGACCCCACAACGGCGATAGTGAGTGCTCAAACAAACCTTGCTGGGCTCCAAACAAATCGCGCCGCAACCTAAGACAATCGTACCAGAACCCAAAAATCGTCAGACCCATCCTCCCGAAAAATCGCGATGGAAGCAAAAGAATTGCACCGTGGCCTCATAGCTTGCGCAGGGGTCCCGGAATGGTTCAGTTTATATCAATAAAAAACAAGGGGACCCTTGAAATATCGA
Source organism: Imbricaverruca yamaguchii (assembly GCA_034440575.1). Classification (NCBI taxonomy): domain Eukaryota; kingdom Metazoa; phylum Arthropoda; class Thecostraca; family Neoverrucidae; genus Imbricaverruca; species Imbricaverruca yamaguchii. The sequence continues at coordinate 247,254 of JAOTOL010001077.1, read as the reverse complement.
GCAGAGTTTATAAAAATATGCTTTGAGGCTTACAATGGATGCACCGGATAAAAAAATCGCGCCGACTGAGGCCTCAAGGCTCGGGGGCCCTCCAATGATGGTGTCATTGCTGAACGTCTGGCGTAGCATGTGCCGGTGTGCGTCTACCAACGCACACGACATGACCGTGTCCAACTGAGGAACTATGAGTAATTGAAGTAAAGTTTAAGGTGTATCAGTTTAGGTTTCATAGACGATTGTAAGCTACGAAGGCAACACTCTTGAACGCCCATTTTGCAGAAACAATCCCAATCGCCTAATAACTTGCAACTACCTTCTATGGACGCACAAAATAATCATAGCATTCCAAGTTTGGCAGAAATGCAAGTTACTGAAAATGAAGTTCTTCAGCAACTCAACCATCTAAATCCAAAATAAATCGACAGGACCCGATGAAATACCTCCCAGGCTGCTTAAACTAATTGCTATTCTTATCTACGAACCCCTTACTAAATTATTCAACAATTCGTTATCACTTGGAGTTTTCCCCAAGGAATGGAAACAAGCAAATGTGTCGCCCATATTCAAAAGAAAGGATCATGCTTTTATCCCACAAATTATAGGCCAATTAGCCTCTTATCGTGCTCGTCCAAAATCCTAGGAAAGTTAGTTTTTAAACGAATTTATTCACACATAACTGATAACAATATACTCTCTGAAAGGCAAAGTGGTTACCGTCCATATCATGGGACCCAACTGCAGTTGCTCTACTTGACACATACGTTATATTCATCTTTAGATTGAAATCTTGACTTTACATGTATATATTTGGACATACAAAAATATTTTGATACTATATGGCATGCAGGGCTTATTTTTAAGTGCAAAAACCATTGTGGGATTGACGGCACTGCATTGATGTGGCTGCAATCATACTTACATAATAGGGAACAACGTGTAGGGGTAGGAAACAGCCTTTCACCACCAACTACCATAAATGCGGGTTGCCCACAGGGTTCTGTCTTGGGACCCCTTTTGGCATTAATATATTTAAATGACTTGGCAGACATGATTACAAATGAAATCCTTTTTTCGCTGATGACACGTCGCTTTACGCTTCACATATACAAGGCTCACTCGAAGCACAACAATCGATTCAAAAAGATCTCGATATTATACACAAATTTGGAACAACATGGGGCATACAATTTAATGCGGCAAAAACGATCCAACAAAGATTCACATGTAAGAGTATCAGTAAACCGCAAAATCTCAGAATGGGAGGCTTAGACTATGCTTAGGAAATCATAGGAAATAATAAACACCTCGGCCTTACATTTTCTTCCGACTTGCGCTTCCATAGTCACATAAACGATATTATCCTAAAGGTCAATTGTGCACTAAGCCCCCTTTATCCTGCTGCAAGTAAGATTCCCAAACAAATCCTCTGTAACTTGTATAAAATTTACATTCGGCCTCTGTTTGACTATGCAGATACTATATATGACGGACATATAACAATATCTGATGCACTCAGACTTGAGAAATTACAAAAAGAGCAACTAGATTAATCACAGGTGCACTATATAGAACATCATCCGGAAAAATTAGACTGAAATTGGGATTGGATGAGCTAAAAACACGGCGAGAAATTCATAAATTTCTTTTGTTCCTCCAAAATCAAGCACGCAGGTCCGGGTCTACCAACTTATATTAGAAAACTAGTTACTGAACCACGACATACAGTTACAGGAAGGCGTCTCAGAAATTCAACTACACTGACAGTCCCGCTAAATAGAGATCGCCTTGTTCCAAAAATCGTTTTCCTGGCTACAACAAAGGTGTGGAACAATCTTCCTGAAAATTTGAGGTATGAACGAAACATCAATAAATTCAAGAGGGCAATTATGGGTCGCACAGGTGCCACGATACCGCCACAATATTATTGTCTCGGTACGAAACCAGGCAACACGCTGCATGCAAGGTTCAGGATGGGCCTCACTGAACTAAACGCAGACACATTTGTTGTCAATCCTCTACATGACCCATCATGCTCATGCGGCTATTCAAACAAGATGCAATTCATTTCATATTTCACTGTCCTCTTTATGCTTACCATAGAAATATTCTATTTACCAAACTGAGAAACGACAGATATGTTCACTAACTTAACCGAAAAGAAGATTTCACAAACGCTCATTTTGGAAATGGTCTCGGTAAGAACCTTCAGCTGTGTGTAGCCTTAGCATTTCAGACGTTTCTTATCAACACAAAACGCTTTAACACAAAAAATTAACATACAGAACTAACCAGGTGCTGCCGGGTGCGGGCGCAATATGAGTACCACACATGTGTGCATACTTTGTGACGATGGGGCCCGGGCGTGCTGGCGGGGCGGGCGGCGATTGTCGCACCGTGTCGGTGGTCAAGTTTTTATTGGATGGAAACGTTGTTGCGAGGGCACCTCGAATTAAGATCATTTTGGTCTTTTGTGCCAATCGCAAAATTGTTCATGCTATGTGTGCTATGATGTGCTAAATAAATAAACAAACAAACAAACAAACAAAACGTTCTTCGACTGCATATTCAAAAGTTATATTGTTCCACTAGATTGCCGACGCCTCGTGCTTCCGACATGATCACCGAATCCCAGCAATTGATCACGAAATCCGAAACGTTGGAAATTTCTTGAAATATTAGTACTTCATTTAAAAAACCCTTCAATGGTTATAAAGACATTGCAAGTTATATTTTTCTCCCATGTATGCTTAGGTTGTACTCCGCTACTAATTTTTAGTGCTTATTTTTAGTGCTAATTTTCAGTGCCTCACAATTTGATTCCTAATCTATGACACTTCGTTTTGACCTGCCCACCCTCCCTCCGTCGGAATCATGGATTAAGCAGTGGTGAGCTGCTTGCAACAGTCTGACATGTGCTGTCTAATTCGCAGGTGCTGGATTGGTGTTGGATTCAAAGACAGCTTAATAAATGTCACTTGTCGCAGATTTGGACACTTGAAAGCCGTCACTCGCGCTCTCCTTTCCGACTCCATTCTCTGTGCCATGTCCCGTGCTCTATTCTTCACCCGAAAATAATGCATTTCGTGTGTAAAAATAGCTTGGATTTCGACGTGACCAATCTGATTATAATCTGCTGAATTCCACATTTCCTTCACGAGGTATATCAGTTATTTTTTTCTAACCCATATTGTTCACAACCGAAGCCTACGTACCGTACATGCGTTGCATCGTGAATTATCTACGACGCATATGACAGCGACCAAATGCCCACTGGTCGAATTCGCTGGATCGACAAGACATCGGTGTGAATGAAAGCGGCGACAATTCAGGGGTGACCACTGATCTGTATGCAGTTTTGGCTTCGAGAGGTGTTTTATTAGCCAATATCTCTCATATAGTCATGTATCCAGTTCTTCAGATAACCATCATGTATCATGTACTCATTACTTGTCGGTAATTAATTGAAGCTAAAAAGGCAGTATTTGCTAAAAATACAGTATTTAACATGTGTGCTAGATCATACCAACATTTTTGGTAAACTTGAATAGCTTTTTTTATTGTCCATATTCAGAAACACTTTGGTTTCATCTATTTGTTTCATACTTATTGTCAGGCTACATAGCATTTTCACACGTCTGGACACCTCCATAAATTGCCACTCGATGAAATGCGTAATGTTGTGTTGTAAGACAAAAGCGCCATGCCAAGATAAAAGGGGTTATTCTCGACACCGTGTGAGTTCAGAATTCCAACCTTGCCTGGGTCCATTTGAACGTGGATGAATGTGAATCATTTGAACGTAGACGTGTCACCCATAGGGCCTATGGGTGACACGTGTCACCATAGACGCGTCACCCATAGACGTGTCACCCATACTGCATGCCATTGCTAAACCATGCGGCGAACCACTGGTTGTCGATGCAGTACCACCCTAGCTTCTCCACGAGGCAGTGCGCAACACTGTCGAATGCTTTTGAGTGTCTGCCGTGACTAATGAAATCATCATACCTTTGTCAACATTGCTAGTCGCATATACTACAGCTCAAGCAAGCACTGCCGCCTTCGTCGATAGGTCAGGGCGGAAGCCATATTGTTGACGGAATATAATATGCAGACTAAGTACGTATTCCGTCAGTTTTGTACATACTGTAAGCGCACAAAGCGTACTCACGACCAGCAATATCGACATTGGTCGATAGTTGCACCGCTTAGCATCGTCGCCTTTATCTATCGGCACTATTGTAATGATTTTCCAGTTCACAATGCTACTATTTATAACATGCAGTAGATGCATGCATGCAGATGTCGGCACCGCCGCACAATGATATCAGTACATGACGATCTCATCCGCCTCAGCATGGGCGATAGCTACGGCAGCGCCGCAGGGCGCTGAGAAAGCGTTCCCGCTGCAGAATCATTGCCGGCGTGACGGGAGCAAATTTGGAGCGCCACAGACGCTGCGTTTTCTCAGTCCTTCCCAGGCTGCTAGTCAATGGCGTCACCAGGGAATGGCCAACGCCATATTGCGGGTGGATACAATGTAAATATTGCGAGAGTATCACAGTGCATCTAACATTTTAAGCCAACCGTAAGCTCAGATACAAATAGGTCCGAACAATGTGTGCGTCCTCTCTATCCGCCACTACTCTGCATATCAGTTTCCCACGGGACGGCAGCCGATTGCCAAGCTATGAAACGCTAACAATACAGGCACACAACGAGCTCGTATTCAATAGCATCATCCTGCCATCTACCGAGAAATATTGTTACCTATGCTTCAGCGTTCAATCTGACATTCATTCCTTATTCAACGCGGTAATACCAAGACCGTGCTGCTACCTAGCGAGAGAAAGCTGAACTTATGCTTCTTGGACATCGGAATTGAGAGTAGATCTTCTGAACAATCCAGTCCAGAAAGTAGATCCTCTGAACATACCTGCCCAAGAGTAGATCTTCTGAACATTCCGGGCCAAGAGTAGGTCTTCTGAAAATTCAGTCCCGAGAGTAGATCTTGTGAACACTTCCATCCTCCGAGTAGATCCTCTGAACATTTCCAGTAGTAGATCTTCTGAACATTTCCATCAGTAGATCTTCTGAATAAAAATCTTTTTTTTTCTTCTTCTTTAAACTTTCGCCCCCGTTGAGTTATTTTTAGAAAAAAATATTTTGAAAGTAGATCTTGTGAACACTTTTTTCTTCTGGAGGGTCTTCTGAAAAAACCCCTCCCCAGTCTTTTTTTTTTTTTTTCGAATTTGGTGTTGTTATTGTAAATATTGTTTTTTTGTATTTTGTTTGTTTTTAATTTTTTCTTTTTATTGTTGGTTGTTTTTTGAAAAAACCCCCCAGTAGATCTTGTGAACACTTCCAGCTTTGGCCCCGTTTTTAATTTTTTTTTTTTTTTTTCTTTCTTTCTTTTTTTTTTTTCCTCCCAACACCCCACCCCCATTTTTTTTTTTTTAAAAAAATTTTTTTTTTTATATTTTTTTAATCTTTTTTTTTTCTTTTTTTTCCAACCCACCCCATCCAATTTTTTTTTTAAAATTTTTTTTATTTAATTTTTTTTAAAATAAATCCCCTTAAATAAATTACTTAACTAGGTTTCTTAAATAATTTGTTCCCCCTTTTTGAGCAGTTCCCCGCCAGTGTCTGTGTGTGGCGTATGCACCGTGCTCCGATCTTGTCCAGTATTTGTGTATGACGTATGTGATAGGTTCGGACTGTCCCCAGCATGTATGACCTGTGACAGGTATGCCGCCGGTATCTGTGTATAACGTATGTAACAGGCTCTGGCTGTCTCCAGTGTGTATGGCTTGTGATATGTATGTCGCTGGTATTCGTGTGCGCCATATGTAACAGGCTAGAAGCGGTTCGGGTTTCATATTGCTGGTATCCGTGTGCCATATGTCAGGCGAACGCGGCATATCGCGTATCCGTATATGCCATATGTAACAGGCTCGGAACGCATCAGGCTCCATACCGCCGGCATACGTGTATGCCATATGTGACAGGCTCGGAGCGGATCGGGTTCCATATCGCCAGTATCCGTGTATGCCATATGTAACAGGCTCGGAAGCGGATCGGGCTCCATATCGCCGGCATACGTGTATGCCATATGTGACAGGCTCGGAGCGGATCGGGTTCCATATCGCCGGAACGGACTGCAGCCGGCCGTCCGCCTGGGCCGACAACGAGGCCCACGGTGTCCTGCACGGTGTGCACATGTTCTCCAAACTACCCCACCAGCAGTGCGCAAAGGTACGGAAATGGGACCGCCGCCGGAAGTACGTCTTTTGGAGCATGGGCTGCGCTACAGTGGACGAGGGACAGGTTGGCCATGTCTCGCCCACATGTCGGAGTAGATAAGACGCAATGTATTTCGTTTCTCCTCACCCAACCTAATCTAACCTAACCTAACCCACCATTTGTGTTGTCCCAAGGAAGAAAACCGCAAGTCCCCGTGCATTCATTGCAACCTACGCCTGTATGCCCACGGCGTAGGTTGCCTTTGTATTGCTTAACACGCGCCCTGGAGGGCCTCTGAAAATTACGCGCACTGGAGGGGTGGCGGATTCCGCCCCCCTAAGATCTCGGCTCCTATTAAGGCTAGAGCAACGAAATTCGCAGGGTGGATGGGCACGGTAGTTTCCTCTATTGTTTGCAAATATCATGACATTAGGTCAATATCTTCGAGGTCGAATGAGGTCAAAATGCCAACATTTTCTGGTTTTGCGTCGCTTGGCTTGTCGTTGTTATGGATCGCTGTGATTGTGTTTAAATGCTCCAAAATGGACTTCAGTGATGTTTTAGGCATTACTAATGATGCAATACAGATGTTAGACCCGGCATTTGAACTCAGGTCACCTATATAACAGCACTTTGTCAGGTCATTACCTGCTCCAGTTACCGAAACCGGGCCGCCTGCCCGACTACTCCGACAACTCCGACAACAATGACAAACAGTAGTTTTTAGGGTGTGTAGGGAGTAACATGCAAGGCGACATCAGTCGCACGACAGTTATTTGCATTTATGACAACATTCCAGTTGACCAAGTTTGGTTCCATTAACCTGCCATGAACTTGACCTGATTTGACCTCGGTGGCCTAACATGACTTTGAAACTATAAAGCATAACAATATACATCAAACAAGTCGCTAGTGTTGCCAAGAACACTTCCATTTTTCCAATATACGGGAAGCGCGTCAGCGCCGATTTTGTGGTCTGGCGTTTGAATTTTTACTTTAACGACCCCTAACTCGAAAAAGTTTCGGCCGATTTTCGTTTTTCGTACTTTAAGCAACGCGCCGGTCATTTTCAAGCAGATACGCAAACAATGGCGTATATCGCTCGGTAAAATCTGGAGTTATGTAAGAAAACCGGAGGGCTGAGCGGATTTCGCCCCCCCCCTCCAGGGCGCGTGTTAAAAGCGCAATTAAAAAACCAAATCCTGTGATTATCGCCTGTATGGATTTGAACCGATCAGGAATAGAGATACAACAATTGCACGGGCCCAAATGGTTGCATTTGTGTTCTTCCTTAGGACGGCAACTTGCGGAGGTTACGCGCATGGGTTCATCAGCCCTTCGTGCCGAATGCTCGCCAGACCTCAAGTCTTGAGAGATCCCTGATTGCAGGTGAATGCTTCTGGATATCTTGAGAGGGTACAAAATTACACTTTTATCACGCCATTTCTGTAATCAGATGAAAAACTCGAACATACCGACGGCATCAAACGCGAGGTGGGAGGAACTAAAATGATTGGTGTAAACTCGCAAAGTTCCATAAAAACAACCTGCCTCCTCTGGACCAGCCCCTGTGTCGTGCTGCGGCAGATCTGGACCTGACCCAATGTCGTGTGGCGGGAGGTCTGAACCTGACCCAGTGCCGTGCTGCGGTAGGTCTGGATCTGTCCAGGTGCCGTACTGCGGCAGATCTGGACCTGTCCAGGTGTCGTGTGGCGGGAGGTCTGAACCTGACCCAGTGCCGTGCTGCCGCAGGTCTGGACCTGTCCAGGTGCCGTACTGCGGCAGGTCTGGACCTGTCCAGGTGTCGTGTGGCGGCAGGTCTGAACCTGACCCAGTGCCGTGTGCTGCAGGTCTGGACCTGTCCAGGTCGGCGCGGCAGATCTGGACCTGTCCAGGTGTCGTGTGGCGGCAGGTCTCGACCTGACCCAGTGCCCGTGTGCGCGATCTGAACCTGACCCAGGTGCCGTGCTGCGGCAGGTCTGGACCTGTCCAGGTGCCGTACTGCGGCAGGTCTGGACCTGTCCAGGTGTCGTGTGGCGGCAGGTCTCGACCTGACCCAGTGCCGTGTGGCGGCAGGTCTGAACCTGACCCAGTGCCGTGCTGCCGCAGGTGAGCGGCTTCTACGTGTGGCGCGCCTGGGACTACGGCGTCTACTTCCTCGTGTCGTCGCACACGGTGCAGGTGACCGACACGGTGGTGGCCGAGAGCACGCTCGGCCTGCTGGCCATGCTGTTCGCGCCCAGCCCGGCGGACCACCAGTTCGCCGACAAGCAGATCAACGTGACGCGCACGCGCGTGGTGGCGACGGCAGAGGCGGAGCAGTGCGCGGCGGAGGTGGCGCCGGCCATCGCCAGCTATCGGCCGCGGGGGCGCGCACCGCGCGCACCCGGCGGCGGCCGAACCGGCCTCATGTGGGGACAGTTCATCGCCAACAAGATTGGTCAGTAGATGGCGAAACAGATAGAGACAATGAGAGAGAGAGAGAGAGAGAGAGACAGAGAGGGAGGGAGATGGAGAAGGAGTGAGAGAGAGGGAGAGAGGGAGGGAGATGGAGGAGGAGTGAGAGAGAGGGAAGAGAGAGAGAGAGAGTGAGAGAGATAAAGAGGAGAGAGAAAGAGGGAGAGAGAGAAAGAGGGAGGGAGAAAGTGATACTGATGACTGATTAAGCAGGAGTGATGTTTGCGACAGGGTATTGAGAGATGAATGTTCTACATTGAACTTTTTCTGGCGTGCCGCGTTAAAACAACTGTGTCATAATGAACAGCCCACGCATTCAGCATCCCAAGATGCTGAGCTTAAAAATATAGTTCTTGCAGCTCCGTAGCCCGGCAGTGGGCGAGGCCGATCAGCTCAAGTCGTTCCTGTTCCCAGCCTCCCCCCCTGCCACCCGTCATCGTCCCGGAATGATCTGCTATTTCAGCCGCCTGCCGCTCCAGGCCTGGCCTCTTCCCAGCCGCTTTGTCGTCGACTCTCGACCTCCGTCTTCCCTTCATCTTCCTCCTCTCTTTTCGTTTCCCTTCCTTTTTTCGTCCCTCTCGCACTTCCACTCCCCTCTCCCTCTCGTTCCCCGTCTTTCGCTTTATATCTGGCCCCTCCTTCTCTCTCTCTCTCTCTATCGTCCACCTATGTCAATTTCCTTGACTTCTAAATCTAACCCGCTTGTCTCCCTGACTATCGTCTAGCCCTCTCGTTTTTCCCCACCAACTATCCGTTCCCTCCAGCCCTCTTTGTCGTGTCTCTAACTCTCTCTCTCTCTCTCTCTTCTGCCGCCTCTCCTGTGCAGGGGCCCCATTTTTCCCGTGGCACGACCCGAAGAGCTACGCCGCCGTGCGTGGCACGACGTACCTCAGTGATCTGGACCTGGTCAACTTCAATCGCCTGTGTGGCCGGCGCGACCTTGCCATCACCACACTGGCTCAGGGGGACGACGCGCAGCATCCGGTCGTCGTCTCTCAAATCCGCTTCTCCAATCAGCACGACGACGACCGCATCTTTATGCACCCGTGAGTTCGATTCCGTTTGCTGGATGTATAATGATGTTCATGTTGTCTGCGGTATCTCTTGTTCTGTTGCGCCTAGAGTGCAGGTTGAGCACAACAGGGTACCGTTGAAACCGCTGTCACTAGTTAGCTGGAGCTTTGTCTGATGTTTGAATTTGGTAATGCTTAAAACCCCTACTACTAATTGTGTTTTGGCACAGAGTTTGCCGGCTGATTATGCCATTCTGGCTGGAGAACTCGTTAGTGGTACACTTCATCTCCACTGCAGTGAACACATGTTACACGGAACGGCTTGGGGCGGTTGGCAAAGGATGATTCTTGTCACGAGTGCGATGCCAACCAAGAAGTACCAAATCTTGAATGTATGTATGCATCGTATAGAGACGTAGCATCAATGGAACGTTTCGTGTTCGGACGATAATTCGACATTGTATTGCTGACCTTGTTTTCACGTCACCAGACCGATCGTCACTCACATCAATCCGGCCGATTGCGTGGACATGGACTGCGATGGACAGAAGCACGCTATGATTATTGACCAGGATGGCTCCATCGTGGGTGAGTCTGCTCGTCTTTCGTCAGTGTTCGCTGCTCGTCTGAATCGATCGGTAGTATGAGGATGTGTAGTGACCCAAATGTCTGAATGGCTCCACCGTTGGTGATGCGGCTGGAGTGACCTGAAACCGCTGTGGCTGAGGTGGGTGACGTGACCTGAGACCACTGTGGCTGAGGTGGGTGACGTGACCTGATCCCACTGTGGCTGAGGTGGGTGACCTGAGGCTGATGTGGGTGACGTGACCTGATACCACTGTGGCTGAGGTGGGTGACCTGAGGCTGATGTGGGTGACGTGACCTGATCCCACTGTGGCTGAGGTGGGTGACCTGAGGCTGATGTGGGTGACGTGACCTGATCCCACTGTGGCTGAGGTGGGTGACCTGAGGCTGATGTGGGTGACGTGACCTGATCCCACTGTGGCTGAGGTGGGTGACCTGAGGCTGATGTGGGTGACGTGACCTGATACCACTGTGGCTGAGGTGGGTGACCTGAGGCTGATGTGGGTGACGTGACCTGATCCCACTGTGGCTGAGGTGGGTGACCTGAGTGCATGTGGGTGACGTGACCTGATCCCACTGTGGCTGAGGTGGGTGACGCACTGTGGGGTTGACGTGACCTGATCCCACTGTGGCTGAGGTGGGTGACCTGAGGCTGATGTGGGTGACGTGACCTGATACCACTGTGGCTGAGGTAGGTGACGCGACGAGTGTGACGATGGTGAATAGGTTTTGACTCGCTAGGGCGTGAATCCTAACCTATTCTCTGCATCTAAGAATGTCGAATTTCATGTCGGTAAGAGCTCAATTGCTGGTCAAATTGCATTCTTGAACGTGTTTTTTTAACGTATTCCAAAAATTGATCACATTAGAACGAAATCGTTCACTTTCGAAATGAATGGAGAACACGACCCAAAATTAAAAATGTAGTGTTAAAAACTAACAATGCTTAGATATTTTCCGAAAAGATGGCATGTTTTCTTATTCGGTCTAACTGTCTCTAATCAGGTTCGCTGAGCATCGGTAATGATGGATGCAGTCACCGGTGCGCGACATTGCTTCCATAAGCACGCTTGCATCATCGTCGACGACCAAGTTTGATGTAATGACGATGCACGCCATCGCTACTTCTGACATTAATGTATGCAGCTGATTTGGCATGCCTTGCCTTCACTCAGAGGAGCACCACTCAATCAAATGTTTATCCGCGATCGAATACTGCCGCCGATGCCACCCACGGAGAAGTACAGAAGTGCTAAATATGACTCGCATGGTGTTCAAGGCAGAACATTGTCATCCGATCAGGAGCAAGAGCCCACTAGATGGCATGACCGGGTCCACGTGCTGCAAGGTGGTTGTCGTGACACGATCCCACTGGATAACATGACCGATACAGCGTGATGTAGGGTGGTTGTCGTGACACGAGCCCACTGGATGACATGACCGATACGGCGTGCTGTAGGGTGGTTGTCGTGACACGAGCCCACTGGATGACATGACCGATACAGCGTGCTGTAGGGTGGTTGTCGTGACACGAGCCCACTGGATGACAATACGGCCGTGTGCAGGTGGTTTTCGTGACACGAGCCCACTGGATAACATGACCGATACGGCGTGCTGTAGGTGGTTGTCGTGACACGAGCCCACTGGATGACATGACCCGGCCCTGATGCTGCAGGCTCGCCCGGCACGGTTCTACCTCAGGCCGAGTTTGAGTTTGACGGCGATGTGCGGCGCGGCGTGGGCTACTACAGAGTGCCCAAGTCAGCTGTCACCCGCCTCGATGGATCACGCATACCCTACGCGGACAAAATGCCCAACAAAGGTGAATGGACGGGCACACCAGGGAATGCGAAAAACATACCCGAAGCTTTGTATCTAGACACGTAGTTGCACACTTGTCAAAATCGACCGCTCTTCCAGCTAGGTATAACTGCAATGGGCACATGGATTACGGAATAGCTGTAATGTACATCTGGATCCCAGTATAGCTGTACAGGGTCTCTGGGTCACGATAAGTCTGCAGTGGGCGCCTGGATAAATGTATAGCTGTAATGGGCGCATGGATCAAGGTATATCTGTAATGGATGCCTGGATTATCGGTAGGTATGAACATATAGCTCATTGTAACCTGAACCAAAGCGGCAATTTTGCATCATCTCCCATGATGGCCTTACTTGAGCTGAGGACGGAAAGTTCAGAATGCATAATTATTAGCATATAATACATACCTTGGACAACGCCACCGTTTTGTATTACTCTAATGTCCTTATTCACGGTATAAAATGTGCGCTTTTGGAATCAGGAAAATGTGTCCACTTGATGCGAGCTGTGACCTCAGAAGCCGGATTATGCAGATGCATAAAATGTCGTAGCATATATGAACATTTGTGTCATTTGTTAAAGACATCTTCGAAAATGTGGCCCATATAACTATATTGCACTATGTGCTGAATCAAAACGGCAATTTGACATCATCCTCTCAGCTAACATTATTTTACCTCAAGCTCGGAAGTGTTTATATGAACATTTTTAGGTACACACTACATACATTCAACCAAAGCTGATATATGTTATACCCTAGCCCATAATGCGCCGAGTTGGGCTACAAATATGGCCTCTCGAAGGTAGTCAAATAATTTGATCTCACATCAACTGTGACCTCACCAGAGACTTCGAGGGAGACAATGCCCTCGAACTTGAATCTTGTTTCAAGTTATCGGGATATCGAATGTCGTTTGAATCGGTGCAATCGATGCATTGGTTGCAAAGATGCAAGTAGGACACAAACCAAAGACTCGTGCGAGTGAAAATATTCCAGTGATTGCCGGGTTAAGTTCTCGTCCTTGAATTGCTACGATCAACGCCACCTTAATAGTTCACAACTGATTGATGACAAACACATAGACAGAAGTGGCGACAACATCTGCCAGATAACTCAGCCAAGATATCTGGTATGAACTCAATCTTGGCTCTCGCTCATCACTAAGATGTCTCACAGATCAATAAAAATCGTTCCAACCAGATCCGACCCCACCCTTCCAGTTGCCACGCACTGAACACTCATCCACTAAAACCCATTCACTCATCTACTAAAACTCATCAACTAAAACTCACCCACTCATCTACTAAAACTCACCCACTCATCCGCTAAAACTCACCCACTCATCCGCTAAAACTCACCAACTAATCCACTAAATCTCGTCCATTTATCCACCGACATGAAATAAATGCACCGAACTATACCTTACCGACCAGTTCACCCAGCAGCTATCCAGTCCTCACTCACACCTCGTGACGGCTCTGCAGCTGTCGCGCGGTGCCATTCCATGCCCGGCGGCGCAGCTGGTGACTGACACGTGCCTGCCCACACGTGGCCAGGTATCTGGAGAGACTCCAACTGCACGTGGCGTGCCCCGTGGCGCGCCTACACGTGTCCGGGCGGCCAGCAGCGCATGCTGGTGATCGAGTCGATGGACGCCGACTCGGAGACCCGCCGCGTGTCGCCGGTGGCCGTCATCGCCGACCCAGGTACGGGACGGCTCTGCCGTCACCAGGACGGCAGCTGGTCGGTCCGCTGTCCAGACTGCGTGTGCTCCGGCATGACCTTGACAACAGCTGGGTTTAATTTGATCCAGATTACGCCGGGCTCGCGTGTTGACTCAAGTTACACGAAAAGGCAATGAAACGTCGTATTGCATGTTTTGCTCGTGCAGTATGCAGGCGGTTTTTGTATGTATGTGAATAACGAATGATTCCTATTTCACGAAGGCATAACGTGTCTTCCATGCTGAGCCCAATAGTATCCGACTCACTTACCGCTGGACTACCACCTACCGCTGGACTACCACCTACCGCTGGACTACCACCTACCGCTGGACTACCACCTACCGCTGGACTACCACCTACCGCTGGACTACCACCTACCGCTGGACTACCACCTACCGCTGGACTACCCCCTACCGCTGGACTACCACCTACCGCTGGACTACCACCTACCGCTGGACTACCACCTACCGCTTTACTACCACCTACCGCTTTACTACCACCTACCGCTGGACTACCACCTACCGCTGGACTACCGCTGGCTACTTCCATGCTGACTGAGATGGCACGTGAATCCCCGCGGTGTGCTCTCCCAGTACTGGCATGGCATCTCGCCGACCGTATGATTCAGTCAGGTAACCTTCCCTCGGCAGGAGCGGCCGGATTTGTCGACCTGCTCAACGGTCCCAAGGACCACGGCTGGTGTTTCGGCTACACGTGCCAGGAGCGCCTGAGCACCTTCTACGCGCTGGTGGCGCCGGCGCGCGTGTACGAGGTGCACTTCACCGGCACACCGCCTCAGCACCTGCGGCTCCACCTGCTGGACGCTACCGAGGACCAGGTATGTGGAGTCCGGCACACCGCCCCAGCACCTGCGGCTCCACCTGCTGGACGCTACCGAGGACCAGGTATGGGGAGTCCGGCACACCGCCCCAGCACCTGCGGACGACCCGAGGACCAGGTAGGTGGAGTACGGCACACCGCCCCAGCACCTGCGTCTCCACCTGCTGGACTCCACCGAGGACCAGGTATGGGGAGTCCGGCACACCGCCTCAGCATCTGCGCCCACCCGCGCCGCTGAGGACCAGGTATGGGGAGTCCGGCACACCGCCCCAGCACCTGCGGCTCCACCTGCTGGACTCCACCGAGGACCAGGTAGGTGGAGACCGGCACACCGCCACAGCACCTGCGGCTCCACCTGCTGGACGCCGCTGAGGACCAGGTATGGGGAGTACGGCACACCGCCCCAGCACCTGCGTCTCCACCTGCTGGACGCCGCTGAGGACCAGGTAGGTGGAGTACGGCACACCCAGCTCGGCCGACTGGTGGCACAGACTCACCGCCTCCTCTCACTACTACAGCGGCTCGGCCGGTAGTGGCGATTGCTGACGAGGGAGCAGGCGCCGCGTCTGCCACCACTGATGAACCTCTCCTTTGCAGGCTATAGTGATCAAGCTGTGGTACCCGAAAATCCAGCGGTATGACGTGTTCTACGAAGACCAGTTCGTTTATCCGAGCAACACTGAGCCGGGGACGTTCAATGTGCGGCTGCCAGATGCCAACAATCCCGACCAGTTTATCCCGGCCGTGACGTCACTGGTGAGCAATTGGGGGGAGGGTCACCCGACCAGTAAATCCCAGCTATGACGTCACAAGATGACGGATCCCGGTGGGACATCCAGCCAGTAGATCCAAAAATTAGGGACAAGGATGAGTATGTACTGCGAATCGTGGATATGCCATGCATATCCCGTTATTCATGTCATTGATGCAAGCCATACGTACAAAAGTGATGGAATAAGAACAACTATTATGAACATGTGTGACTAAACAAGGCCCATGATAAGGTAGTGAACAAATATGCGGTGTGGGCAGTACCGTATTCGTAGACGTATCTTGAATATATCACATTTATATTATATATTTTGAAGTTAACACATTTCTCACAAGTCATTATAACTATCACTATCATTATCAATTCGGTCCTGCTTAGAAAGCAGCGATACTGGTAGTGGTACATGCGCACACTTCATTCGACAGTGTGACGCATACATTTCGGGTGTCGAACGCACAGACGCAAGCCATGTCTGAGACAAGAGTCGAGCGCGACACTTGTATGCTCGCCCACACACTCATTGATTGACCGTCAGCTGTTGCCGAATGGAACACACACATGGCTCACCGAAGAGCAACGACCTGTGTGTTGGTTGAGCGGTTCAGGCCGCTAGTGGCCTACAGAACAATCCAAGAGAGTCAAAACAGTCAAGATTTGACTTCATCGTAACTTCATAATGAAACATTATCGTAAATCGTTCAGCTATCGATATTAAACAGTGGGGCAGGGACAGCATGACCTGCGGAGCCTAGCAGTGAGATCAGTAGAGGTCAGTCGGGGTGGGGGGTGTGACCAGTAGGGCCTAGCAGTGACAGGTCAGGGAAGCAGTCGGGGGGAGGGGGCGTGGCCAGTAGGACCTAGCAGTGAGCTCAGTAGAGGTCAGTCGGTGGGACCGTGACTAGGGGGCCTACTAGTGAGCCCCGTAAACTTCACTTGGCAGAATTGTGACCAATTGGGCCCAGCAGCGAACTCAGTGAAGGTCGCTTGATGGAACCGTGGCCGAGGGGTATTGGTTTTGGTAGCCAGTCCTGAGCACGACAGACAGCAGTGGAGATGCATCTGAGCAGAGCCGCTGGCTTGTCAGCAATGACGTTGACAAACCTAAAGTGGCCCAGAATTGCACGGTTCATCTGATGATTTACACTATAAACAACACGACGGCAATTTACACATTGACACATTACACACGACGGCAATTTACACCCGGCTTCGTCCGAGAAATTAAGTGCATAGGCATATTTTCTAACATGCCATATTTGGGAATGCATCTGACAACCCCTCTATGTCATTCACCGTGCAGAACAACGGAGAGAACTACTTCGCGCGCAAGGACGGGTTCCTGTACGTGCTGGTCCGCGGTCCGGGCATCGTCGAAGTGATTCAGCAGCCGGTCATCGTGCTCACCATGGGCTTCGTCGGGATCGACGACTTCTTCGAGACGGACGTGCTGAGTAACCTGATGGACCTGCTCGGCATACTGCCGGGCCAGCTGCGCGTGGCGGACGTGGTACGGGAGTCGGCGGCGGTCGGGGGCCGCAGGCGGCGCGCAGCGGCCATCACTACTGTACAGGTGCGTCGGCTGTGGGCCGCGCTGGACGCTGCACACTGCTGACTGACGCTGTGTCGGTACACGGC
This sequence comes from Imbricaverruca yamaguchii, assembly GCA_034440575.1. NCBI lineage: Eukaryota > Metazoa > Arthropoda > Thecostraca > Neoverrucidae > Imbricaverruca > Imbricaverruca yamaguchii. The sequence continues at coordinate 230,163 of JAOTOL010001077.1, read as the reverse complement.
TCAGGTAGTGGCCACCACGGCTCAGGCAGTGGCCACCACGGCTCAGGTAGTGGCCACCACGGCTCAGGTAGTGGCCACCACGGCTCAGGCAGTGGCCACCACAGCTCAGGTAGTGGCCACCACGGCTCAGGCAGTGGCCACCACGGCTCAGGTAGTGGCCACCACGGCTCAGGTAGTGGCCACCACGGCTCAGGTAGTGGCCACCACGGCTCAGGTAGTGGCCACCACGGCTCAGGTAGTGGCCACCACGGCTCAACCAATGGCCAGTCTCCTGCCGGCTGATGTGTATGCCAGTGTGCTTTCCATCACTGTCGGCTATTCAGGCGTTAAATATGTCGATGTGAGTTGCAGGTTTCCTCACACTCACGCAGGCTCGGGCGAATAGGGGATACGTTCATCCAGTGATAATCGTCAAGCCATGTGGTGAATCAGTTTCGGCAGGTTGGATCTTTGTAGCGCAAGTGAACTTGACTGCTCGTGCTTCGACAGTTTGAGGTCGGCAACATGCCTCAGAACTCGAGCTCCTCCAACAGCACCAATAGCACTCTGGACATACAAGGCATGCATCAGGCGGAGGCGACAGCGGCGACCAGTTTCCAGACGGGAGCTGTTGACGACGCACTTGGAGTTTCCGTACAGTCGATGTCGGTGAGTGCGTGATGGTGAGCTCCGCTGGGAGCTGCGCAGAACGTGTGCTGCTCGTAAGCTGGCGAATATCTCCCGGGGCTGTTGTCCAGATCATGTCGGTGAGTGGGAGTTGTTGAACTCTGCGTTCGTTTCTTTCGACGTCTGTCAGAGCTTTCTCGTCTAGATTATGTCGGTAAGTGGGAGCATAGCTCTACTCGGAACCTCCCCAGACCATGTCGGTCAGTGGGAGCATAGCTATACCCGGAACCTGTCCAGATTATGTCGGTAAGTAGGAGCATAACTCTACCAGGAACCTGTCCAGACTATGTCGGTAAGTGGGAGCATAACTCTACCAGGATCCTGTCCAGATTATGTCGGTAAGTAGGAGCATAACTCTACCAGGAACCTGTCCCGACTATGTCAGTAAGTGAGAACATAACTCTGCCAGGAACCTGTCCGGACCATGTCGGTAAGTGGGGGCATAAATATACTCGTAACCTGTCCAGACTATGTCGGTCAGCGGGAGCATAACTCTACCCGGAACTTGTCCAGACAAAGTAGGTGTGCGTGAACTGAAGTCTACTCAGGTATTACACATTATGTAAGCTCGCGTCGTGCTCGTGATTACAGCATTGGTATGCATGGGGTGACACGGGCTCTTGCAGTTGCGGATTTCTGCAGAATGCGTGTGACGCGATGCCCAACGCCAATTGCCGCAACTGGGCACTTGGCGTAGAACTTACCAACTCACTACCTGTGAACTGATGTTTTATTTTAATTTGTAGTTTCTTTTAGGCGATGTTTTCACCTTTTCGGACACGTGCCGCTGCATGCGCCGATCCAGTGCCGTGCGACTCAAATGGTCAGAGCCCACCGATCCGCTGCATCCTAGTCCATTTGGTCCCGGTGTCCACTGGCCCAGTGCCGTGTGGTCCCCAGATGGTCAGACCCCACCGGTCCGTCACTTCCGGATCCATCTGGTCACGGAGTCTACTGACACAGCCCCTTATGGTTCTCAGATGGTGGACCCAGTCCCGAAGGCCACTGACCCCACTGGTGGGGTCAGGGCCACCAACGAGACGGGAGGTGTGGATCTCTCTGGTGTGGAGGGCGCACAAACGTGAGTGCCACTCTCCATTACAGCATAGCAACCTGTACAACTATCCAGTACTATATTCATACCAATTTTACATTTTGAATTGTTAGTACTTGCCACGCTATATTTCTACTTCATTACATATGAAATTGAATTGCTCAGTTGCGAGTGACTCGTTGAAAGCCACTAAGGTGATTGCTCGCCTGTTGTACTCATTCACTCATTCGCTCATTCATGTTTTTCTTTTGCTACAAGCAGGGGTGCAGAAAATGACTAAGCTACCAATGGGGGAGGGAGCGACCGACCACGTCACATTCAGAATCCCGATGATGTGCTCAACGAGAAACCCAATCCGTACAAGAGAATAAATCGACGGTCCATGACGATACATTTTGACATGAGTCGTCCGTATATATGTCAAGATGCCATTGACATGACGGCAATTCGGAAATGGAAGAGAGAGATAGAGAGGGAGAGAGGGAGAGAGGGGAGAGACAGCGAGAGAGAGAGAGAGAAGGGATGGGATGGAGAGACAGTCAATGAATTAGCGATATCTCAAAGGAGACGAATAAGTCCCCTTGACGATGGAATACTTGTCATGTGTTATATTGGAATTATATTACTATATTTGTTATATACAATTGGAGGTAATTATCTTATCGTTTAGATGTGCTCGGTAACTTGGCGAGCTTACTCTGCATGAGTTCCGAGAACACCGCCAGTATGGTCTACATCGGCACGGATGTGACTAAAGTGATCAGTTTACTCTGCTATCTGACGAGCTGACCGACTACTAAAAGATGTTTCCAATATGTTTGAGTTTTGTTGGAAATGGAACTTCAATCTCCTCAGGCATTTCGTGCCGGTTCCCAATATCATGGTCAGCTAATGAGGGGACTGAGTTAATGTGGCAGGCAGGTACTCTAAGTGAATTGAGCGTTCCTGCTCTGCGGCCACTGCCAGTCGGGTGATGACAGTATTCCACCAGCACTGTGTAGAAAGATGACCAGCTTACTCTGGAGCCTCATCGAGCAAGGCGATTGGTGTGCTCTGTTCGCGCCCTGCCAGTAAGGTGGCGGGTGTTCTCTGTTCGTGCCCTGCCAGTAAGGTGGCGGGTGTTCTCTGTTCGTGCCCTGCCAGTAAGGTGGCGGGTGTTCTCTGTTCGTGCCCTGCCAGTAAGGTGGCGGGTGTTCTCTGTTCGTGCCCTGCCAGTAAGGTGGCGGGTGTTCTCTGTTCGTGCCCTGCCAGTAAGGTGGCGGGTGTTCTCTGTTCGTGCCCTGCCAGTAAGGTGGCGGGTGTTCTCTGTTCGTGCCCTGCCAGTAAGGTGGCGGGTGTTCTCTGTTGGCCCTGCCGGTAAGGTGGCGGGTGTTCTCTGTTCGCGCCCTGCCAGTAAGGTGGCGGGTGTTCTCTGTTCGTGCCCTGCCAGTAAGGTGGCGGGTGTTCTCTGTTCGTGCCCTGCCAGTAAGGCGGCGGGTGTTCTCTGTTCGTGCCCTGCCAGTAAGGTGGCGGGTGTTCTCTGTTCGTGCCCTGCCAGTAAGGTGGCGGGTGTTCTCTGTTCGTGCCCTGCCAGTAAGGTGGCGGGTGTTCTCGACAGGTACGCGGAGACACAGAGGGCGCAGGAGGCAGCGGCCGCCGCTCACCAGGTGGACACTGTGACGTACCAGCGCGCGCACGAGCTGCGACTGGACTCTCAGCCGGTGACGGGCATTCACCAGGAGCTCACCGCACTCTCGCCGCCCATCAAGCTGTACATGCTCGATACTACCGTGAGCTGGAGATGAGGGGCAATTGATCGTGACGGAGCGGCTTATCGGGAATTGGCGATTACTACCGCGAGCTGCGTGTAGGCAGGGGAATTGATCATGAGGGATGATGCATGATCGGGAATTGCGGGAAGAACACCATCGGGGTGTGTTGTATCAATTAAATAACATCGTTCTAGATGTGGTTCTGTTGAGCTGCGCTGCATTCCTCGCCGCTGATTTCGGTACCATGGGTGAGGGTGTATGTATGTTCTAATCATGTATCTCTCGTGCATCTTTTATGTAATGCTTTGTTGTACAGTTAGTTCATTATGCTGATTGAGCTCCACCCACCTCTACTAGTTCTGGCCATTTGGAGCCTATCGAATGAAGGGTATACAACAACTTGTGTGCAGAGAAGAAAAAGGCTGAGGTAGCTGTATGCTGAGCGGGTATGATTGCTTCGTAATCGTTTAGGAAACTCCACGATAGTTGTGGTAGTTGTGATGTGGCAGGTGAACGCCCATTGGTTGGTGTCCCTGAAGAAGGATGACCTACATTTTTAACTTCTCCTTGAAAGACACGGCTTAATACCAAGTGTTGGATCGAATCTTTACCTGATATCGGGATCCGCTTATCTGTACAAGTGTGGGCATTGACACCCTCTTCGCTCCTGGCCAGGATGGTTGACTTCCGTCTGCTACGGTCCTATTATGCTTGAGTGCAACTTTTTATAATGGTGAGATATGATTTGCTCGGCTCGTGATGTGTTTTTTGCCACGAAGTCTCTTCGAGACACGTTCCTCTCGGAAGACCCTACCACAGGAGACATGGTTCCCTCCACGGTCGCGCCAGATGCAGGGGCGGTCCGCCCATGTAAGGCACTAAGGCAGTGCCTCACCTGAGTAGGGCTGGGAAGTATTTTTGTATGTTATTTTCATAAAATGATGCTTTCATCCATTGGAGAATAGCAAAGTTGAAAAACTGGAAACAAATATGCATTGGTGACTCATAATTATGGTGAAAATTGAAGCTCATTTACATTTACATCATTTGCATCTTAGCTTCCAAACAGCTTTATCACCGGTCGGCAGAGGCTTGCCTCTCGCACATTTCGCCATATAGTGAGTTTTCGTTTCATAACAAGCGCAGGGTAGGCAGGGGCCCTCCAATATCGTTTGGCAATCGGTGACGTCACATGGGCTGGACAATTCTTCAGTCCCGTAGGCTCTCCAGCGAAACTTCCGTGTTTTCCACACGATATTTACGATCTTAAATACCATCAAAATGGGACAAAATAGGGTTTATTTGAAAGCTTGAAGAATCTTGTCCACGAATATGAGCCGTATTTTTCCTAATACTAGGATTTTTCGCTTGGACTGACGCTGACTGCATTCACGTCAAGCGCCGCAGGAATCGCGTGGTGCCACGGGTAGTAGCAGTATGATGAGACAAGCCAACTTAAGATCACGGCGGGGCAGGAGGGGTAGGAGCAAGTAAGAGATAACTGTTGCAACATAATTCCTCCCCACCCGGTGAAGGGGCGTAAACAAGGGTGGGGGTGCCGGGGGCATTTCCCCCATGGGGAGATGGTACCCATCCGGCCAGGAAAAGGCGCTAACATTATATTTAGGGTACCGGCGGAGGCACCTGTACTGGTTGGAATAGCACGCCCTTATCACCTATGTGCAGATACGG
>JAOTOL010001077.1:0-222500 GCA_034440575.1 Imbricaverruca yamaguchii | reverse complement strand
CACGTTATAGTGTAGGTATGTAAGTGTGTGCTGGTGACGACACAGGAGAATGAGATCACGTCACAGTGGCAGTGTCAGCAGGGTGGCACGGCCAACAATGCAGGTCACCATTGCAATGCAGATCATAGCACAGGGAAGTAGTGGAACTCGGCTTATGGTGCAGATCACGGATCCCCAATGAGCTCATGACATGACGCTGGTCATGCTGTGTGTTATTGAGATGATGCGGGTTATAACTCGCATCTCGTACAGGTCAATGGGATACCGCGAGAAACGGCTTAGGTCGGTGAGGTGACCTGGGCTTGGTTTGACCTACAGGGCACCAAGACACTGACCCTGCAGGCGCCCACTGACGGAGTGAGCTATGACCCAGCCGTCCAGTTCACTGACCTCAGCATCTCTTCAGCTGCTCCGCACTACCTTCTGAAGGCTACGTTCACGTCAACCACCGACTCTACCTACAGCCTGATGGCCTTCTCAGGTGGGTCAGCGGCGCTGGTTACCTTCTCAGGTGGGTCAGCGGCGTTGGCGCCCTTCCCAGGTGGGTCAGCGGCGTTAATGGCCACGTTGGCAGCCTTCTCTGGGCTTCGCCGGGCGCGTTTTGTCGTCTGCGTATGTGGCGGAGCAGAGCCTGTGGATGGTGTCCCGGTCTTGTATGCCTTACTATGGTGATGCGATGAGGAGTCGGAGACCGGTTAATTATTCGTCCTAATCTGTTGACATTGATGAGCTCATCCGTGGATGAGCTCCACTAACCTCGTGTACGATGGTGGTTGTCGTCGATACTAGCCTGCCCCGTCGTCAGTCCCCAGCTGACCCCGTAGATACCGGTGGCCTGAACCAACGCTTGCGCCTTAGTGCTGATTTAATCGTGTCCAATGCACTGATAAGTGGTCTGAGTCAGGATCGCCCCTCCGGTGAGGCGGCCCGACCCTGACCTGACCCGAACCCGACAGCGCCTCTGCACGTGATGGCCTCGGCGCCGGCCAGCAGCCTGCCGGAGCTGCACACAGTCAGCCTGCGCTTCACGGACGACTTCAGCACCGTCAGCGGCGGCCAGGCGCAGTTCGGGGCCGAGGTGTGCGCCTGGTGGCGGCAGCGTTATCCCGCGGTCGCCTGTCTGACGGCCACGCTCGCCGACGGTGAGGACGGGCAGATGGGCGGCCGGCGGTCGTCGCCGACCTTGTGCACACACGCCGGGCTGGTCTGCGGTGTGCCGTTGTGCTGCTGTCGCGGCAGAGTAATCACGTGAATGGTCATGTTGTTTGGATTTTGCCCAAGTCAAGTCATTCCCGAATTGATGATCGGTTACTTTCTGATGTCTAGACAGCATAAAAGCATGCCTACGCATGTCTGGGCATATTTACGTCTCTCCACTGTGAAAAGGACGTTTTCTCGGTTACGCTGATGGGTACCTTTATCAACGTCTAGCAACTCGAGTACGCCGTGTTGTACAACTTGTCCGTGTTGTTTCGACACGACCGGCGAGATCGCAGCGTCTCTAGCGGCCACCGCAGCAGGCCATACCTGGTCATACGGGTCAGAATTGCGAATACATGAGGTATTGACCTCATTGGTGTCGCATGCCAGGAATCAACTTCCAAATGGCTCTCCGCCAATCTTTGAGTCAATCTCCGTGTCACTGATAATATGTGGATATGCCCAGTTATATTTGCGCACTTAGTATATCTACGTATCTCATGACCACTGTCATTTCCTTACATTACAAACAGTCTGACAGTCGCATTGCTGGAAACGTCAAGCTATTAGGCTAATTGCGAGCATACTAAATAGCGAGCATATGCGGACAAATTAAGCGAATCCGTTCGGTTCGAAGGTTATTATGTGCTACATAACGAAATATTTTTAATTTGCCCAACATCGCCCCTAAATCGCGAATTATCGTAGATGCGTCACACCTATTGCCTCCAAATCATCAATGGCGTGTGTGACGGGGCGAGGGACAACTTCGTTAACCTGTCTACATCAGCTACGAATCTTTTCAAGGTCGTCCGATATCATTGAGCTTGTTTGACCTCAGATGATTCCTTATCGACTATAAAACTAGATTATATAAATAGTGATGTATCGACTCTGAGCGTAATGCGACGCTAATAAGCTGATCCAAGTGTCTATTTGTTCTTCTGAGAACCAGAACATATGGTGCTCATGTCCTATTTCAGAAATCACCTAAATGAGTTTAGCAAGTTGACCTGAGCTGATCCCTCACCTACGAGTCTAAGTGTAGCAGATCGCACCTAGTACAATTGCTCGATGCTGAAGAACACAATACAGGATATTTGAAGTGCGTACCTGCTTCTGTTTTTACACAGGCAATGATGGAAAAGAAAAGTTTTGAAATGGGAATGGTCGGCGTTTGGGACCGGCACTGTCACCCGTCAGGTCCGGCCAGGCTCTGACCTCGGTGTGCTCACCCTCAGGCAGTACCGGGGCCGTTCTGGAGACCAGGTCGGTGTCTGACACCGGCACTGTCACCCGCCAGGTCAGGCCAGGCTCTGACCTCGGTGTGCTCGCCCTCAGGCAGTACCGGGGCCGTTCTGGAGACCAGGTCGGCGTCTGGCACCGGCACTGTCACCCGCCAGGTCCGGCCAGGCTCTGACCTCGGTGTGCTCACCCTCAGGCAGTGCCAGGGTCGTACTGGAGACCAGGTCGGCGTCTGACCCCGGCACTGTCACCCGCCAGGTCAGGCCAGGCTCTGACCTCGGTGTGCTCACCCTCAGGCTGCATCAGGTGCGCACTGGAGACCAGGTCGGAGCGTGCGGCCGACTTCGACTCGACCGTGGCGCAGCTGCGGACTGACCTGGCCGCCGGTCAGACCATGACCGACATGGCCGGCCGACGCTTCACACTGGACGACAGCCTGCTGGTGGACGGCGTGGCCCGCACCCGAGTACGTGCCACCTTCACGTGGTGGATCTGTTGTGGTTCACCGTGCACTGAAATTCCATCGATGCACCGAAATTTCATTTTAAAGAGAGTAGGCGGATGTCTCAACCAGAACCACTTCCAAAATTTTAGCATCGCGGATTCGCAGCAAAGCGAAAGGTTGCACTCGTTTGCTCAGACATTGTGTCACCACCTCTGAGCCACACCAGCGAGTTTCATTACACAAGTTTTCTGTGGTGATGGCATTAGCGTCTTCCGTTGGATGAAGTCAAGCCGTCTCATTGGCGACATGCTATGATGCTGTATTGGTAGCCGTTTCATGCTGATTTGTGACCCTGGAGACTGGTGACCTGACACCAGTCGCATGACCTGTGACTCATATAATCTGTGAACGTGTATTTCGCAGATGGATGGTCATGTGCTGCCAGTGTGGGCCATCGCAGTCATGTGCACCCTCGCGGTGCTTCTGGTCATCCTCATCTGCTGCATCTGCTACCTGTGCAACAATAGGACTCGGAAAGGTACAGCGGACACCGGAGAATGGCCATGGCAGGTCGCCGAATGTTCGTTTTCCTTTGCCTGCCATGCACTTCGACACTGTTTCCCTAGTGGAATATGTTATGCATTTGTGGTGTATAATTATTGTTATCCCATGTATAGTAACGCACATTGTTCACTACGACCAACATTATTTTGGACGGGGCTAGAACTAAAGTTGGCTCATATAAACTTCTATCCATTGTCTGCGCATGGACAGCTTTTAAGCTATGGGGCGGGGATGGCCGAATGGTTAAGTTGTTGGGCTCTGGGTACCAAAGGTCCCGGGTTGACACTGACGCTGCTCGGGACATTTCCCAATCCCGTGGCCCACCGGCGAAACAGTGTGGGCGGCGCTATCAGCCGTGAATGTGCATAAAGTGCGTCATGAACCACCAAATAAACAAACAAACAGCCTTTTGAGCTAGGCGTCCCTCGCTTTCTGAGCTGATGGTTGTAGAGGCTCAAACAGTGTATCGACATCGGCAGATTGGATATGTAGTCCGACCTGTGAGGTCGGGTCCAATGGATTCAATGGATCGTTTTTGTTGGTTGTTGTATACAACTAACTGACCATACATCTTAGAGCTTGCATGCACATCCTCGAGATATGCTACGTTTTCTGTGATGTGTCAACGAACACTCAGCGTGTTGCCCGGCTGTGTCTCACAGACAAGGTGCAGAACGAGACCATGATGTCCTTCAAGGTGCCCATCAACAGCGTGCCACCACCTCCGTTTACACCGAACAACATCAGCTCGTTCAACGTGCGCATGTCCATCATGGACCCAAACAATAAGGTGGCGCCGTCCGTAATCCAGGTGTAAGTATGTGCGGGCCATAGTTTTGACCTGGGTAACTTGGTGTTCAACTGTAAGCCTCTGTCGTTGTTGAGATGGCAGAATAGTTGTCCTGGTTTCTCCCGATCGTCCAGACCCGGAGGCGTCCTCCCTATCCCAGTCGGCCAGACCCGGAGGCGCCGTCCTCTCCCGGTCGGCCAGACCCGGAGGCGCCCTCCTCTCCCGGTCGGCCAGACCCGGAGGCGCCCTCCTCTTCCAGTCGGCCAGACCCGGAGGCGCCCTCCTCTCCCGGTCGGCCAGACCCGGAGGTACTTGCTCCGCCTGTAGCCCCTCTCCACCATCGCCAGGAGCTCGGACGACCCTCCAGAGAACATGGAGCTGGACGACTTCAGCGTGGAAGGAGCCTCTCCTCGTTTCGAGGCCGATGAGGAGCCGGTGGCGCGAGAGGCCACCGAGGCGGGGGTACGCTCCACTGCGCAGGAGCAGGAGCTGGAGAGGATGGCGGAGGAGGCGCTGCTGGCGGCCGTGAAGTAGGCGAAACAGGCGAGTCTGCCGGGGCCACCGGCAGTAAGTCGGCGATGTTTACTGCGTGACATGTGCGCAACATGCTGGCCGTTGTGGACTCTGTGTGCGCTGGTGTAAGGAACCGCGCTACATGTGCTGCCCACTGGTCATGTGGGAAGGCGACTGCCAACTGTTCGTCAGTCTCTTGCATTCACCTATTGCTTCACCACGATATTTAACACCGTACTATTCGAACGATTGACATCGATTCACCTACATTGGCCTGACTTGTGTAACGTTTGCTGTAAACACTAATTATGAGTAGAACCCAGCAGTCTGTCGCATATTTAGCACATAACATATCTGCAATGATAATGATAATATGTGTGTCGAGAAAGCCAACCGTTCGCTCTGCCCACCAGGGAATGAACATTCAGGGACTCCATAATATCGCTGCAACCGATCTAATTAATTTATGGTGCCTTTTCTTCACGTAAAAATTACGGGACTGCGATAACACCATGTGCTCCGATACTGCGAGCTGAGCAGCCGCCATCCTGGTATTGGCGCCAGTTGTTTTCCGTGCGGCGTGGCGCCATACCATTACGCGGGGCGAAACAGCGCCGGGTGATGTACAGCTTCTCGCTGCGTGCGTGCACTGGCCGTGACTGCGGCGGCTGCCTGTTGCAGACACGATCTGGACCACTTCTAGTCGTGGCACGACTCGGCTGCCGGTCTGGCACGACTCGGCTGCCGGTCTGGCACGACTCGGCTGCCGGTCTGGCACGACTCGGCTGCCGGTCTGGCACGACTCGGCTGCCGGTCTGGCACGACTCGGCTGCCGGTCTGGCACGACTCGGCTGCCGGTCTGGCACGACTCGGCTGCCGGTCTGGCACGACTCGGCTGCCGGTCTGGCACGACTCGGCTGCCGGTCTGGCACGACTCGGCTGCCGGTCTGGCACGACTCGGCTGCCGGTCTGGCACGACTCGGCTGCCGGTCTGGCACGACTCGGCTGCCGGTCTGGCTGCTGCGGTCTGGCACGACTCGGCTGCCGGTCTGGCACGACTCGGCTGTCGATCTGGCACGACTCGGCTGCCGGTCTGGCACGACTCGGCTGCCGGTCTGGCACGACTCGGCTACCGGTCTGGCAGCACGATCCGTGCGGAACCGGCGCGATTTCCGAGAGATTCAGAAGTGCCGACGTGCTCGACCTCGTGTGGCCACACCGCGCACGCCTGACCACCAACGCCGGCCGCCGGCCGGTTGGGCTGTTTACCTGCGTGATCAGTCACGAGGAATTCTACCTCGCTCGTTGCCTTTGCCCGGCTCAACCGCAGTGTCCACACTGTGCCTTGACTGTTGTGCCTTGACCAGTGTTGTGACGAGCCGGTGCTGCGCGACTTGTGCACACGCAATGACCTCGTCACGACCGTCACACCTCGACAGACAGAGCCCGCTGTGCTTCGTCTGCGCTGTAAACTGGTTCTGGAGCGAACTATGTCTGTTTATAGATGGATGGCTATGTTCTTGTGCTCCTGTTGTCGTGCATGTTGGATAGTTATGCACAAGTTTATATGCACGTGTGGATACATTTATGTTGTCGGCAGTCCTTCGATATTGCCATCTGGTTAGCATGCTACCAGGCTACCTACGTTGTGGCGTGCTTCTCGCAGCAGAACCATTTTATGTGGCAAGTGATAAGGTACGTCAGGTGAAAATCTGCTAGACGTTCTCACCAACTTATCAGTATTTTTATGGTGTCATCGCATGAAGATTTATTTCAATAATGATCTACATATTTAGTTGGTGTGCACTATACCATGTGTTGCGTACGCATAACTCCATCAGGTCATCAATTTGCACCAAGCCCTTTGACACAAAGGGATTGTTACAAAGGTACAAAGGTATCGATCTTATTCGCATAGCTCCATGATCTCATACTTTAATGGAGGGCGAAATTGCACGACAGAGCACATTGTGTTTGTGTTCGCACTTGTTGCACATATTTTACATTGCATTGCTACAATATGGATAATCGTGCGGCATGTCAGTATGAAGCACGGCTGCTTAGCCTGTGTGGCTTCGGTGGTGCATTCTGTATTTAAGTTTTTGTTTCTTTTGTTTATTGTCCATATTCTCCAACGGAAAGTTCAGTCTTTTACAGAAGTCGTAAGCTAAATAGCAAACACAACAATGGATGCAAACAGGTGAAAGGCTAATGAGACTGTATCGGTGCCCGATGACTACACGACTAAGACGTGCGCGTAATACAGTACACACGTATTTAACTGCCTGCATCTTAAATGCTTTCAGTGAGTTCTCGAACATGTCCGCACTTGGTGTCTCCACTAGAAATGTGTTCGTCGCCTAGTAATATGCCGAAGAGACCACACCTAAAATGTCCAAACGTTTATTCGGTACATGAAATAAAACTGGTTGCCTGTCTATTGCTGTGACATTTGAATATGCCAGCATAGCAGACAATCATGCAATGAAATTAATGGAAATACAGGAAATTGCACGTTTGAAAAGGCATCTAAGGACGAGTACGGGCTGGGACTCCATAATACTCGGTACCGTGCGCCAGCGACATGGGCCGAACATGAGCCACACGGGTGACGAGGCTTCCGGCCGTGCCGCTGTTACTGGTGGGCTACGTCACTTGGCGACACCAGCCTCGAGAATCACGTCATGACAACACTGACTCCGACCGTGCTGCTGTTACTGGTGGTCACTCCCCTTGGCGACACCTGCCTCGAGAATCACGTCATGACAACACTGACTCCGACCGTGCCGCTGTTACTGGTGGGTCACTCCCCTTGGCGACACCTGACTCGTTCGAAATCACGTCATGACAACACTGACTCCGACCGTGCCCTTTTACTGGTGGTCTACTCCCCTTGGCGACACCTGCCTCGAGAATCACGTCATGACAACACTGACTCCGACCGTGCCGCTGTTACTGGTGGGTCACTCCCCTTGGCGACACCTGCCTCGAGAATCACGTGATGAGAAAAACGGCTTCTGCCCATGTCGCTGCTTGGGGATTACGTTACTTGGCGACCTTATTCATCGTCCAGGAAGCTAACACCAGTACCACATCTGTATTGGTTCGAACCGTTCGCAGGTGACAGCGCAAGGTGTTCCACGACAACGACCGGCAGTTGTCTAGCATGGTCTGAAACGTATCTAGGTCTCGAAAGAGCTCGATCAGTTTCATCATGAACGAGCCCACTGTGTCACCAGATCCGCTGACCTAGACCTGAAGACCGTCTAACACACACGACTTTGGCGCCGCACAAGTCCCTCCAGGTCCAAGAACGGGCGCCTATCGCAGACTCAACGCGACAACCTCGAAGTGGACGTCCAATGCAGTGCTGTTTCCGTGTCGGGGTGGCAGTGCTGCCGGCACGGACCAGCCGTGTGTGGCGACGGGGTCGAATTAAGTCTCCAGGCCAGGAACCGTGGAACCACAAATCCGGCAACCGTGCATCGGAGCAACAGAGGACGCCGGTCACATAGGCAAACCGAATCTGCAGAATGCCCAACTGGGCTTAGGGGCGCTTCGACTGCTTCGGTCATACAGCGAATGCCCAACCGGGGACGATGTGAAGCGTTGAGACGGCGTCCACGTTTCCACTCAGCAGACAGCCGGCATTGCGTGGACGTTGCTGCCTCGTGCGCCATGCGATGCCATCCAGTGGTGTTGTGCGGCGTACGTTATTGATACGTAGTGGTCATCCAAACGGTAACGTACGCGCTGGATTGCGCCGTTTCATATTCCATTCGATATTTATTCATTTCACGACACATGCCATCATCCGGACAGTCAGATACTCGTGTTGGTTGAGGACACCGGAGAGCAGGCATACGACGTATGTGTGTAGTTGAGCGGTCCCTGGTGCAGGTTCAAACACGTTTCCAGGGCTGAATATAAAGTGAGTGCAGGTGCACAGCAACACCGAATGTTGCTTTTATGGATGCCACATTTATCACCTTTGAAGTTGAAGTATGTTAACACTCGCACGTCCGGCGGTCCGCGCCAACTTCGCATGTCCGGGGGGGGGCAGATGTCTGCCCCCTCTAAGATCTCTGGAACTATGCTAGCTAGCGACAAACGGAAAACGGCGTTGGATAGGTGGTGACGGGTTCCATCGAAAGTGTTTCGGTCATTATTTTTCGCCTCAGGTCAACATTCAGGTCACTGGGCCATCATAGGCCAAATTCGACCAGATCATGTGGGACTCAGATATTGGCACGTATCTCAGGACCTGTAACAGATAGAAACGAACGGCGAACGCTATTCGACAGTCCTTGAAAGCGCTACCGACAATAGGCGGTATAATGTAAGGTCAGGTCAACCGAAACTCAGGTCAAGGTCACGAAGTGATGACCTCAGGTCAAGGTCATGAAGTCGCCTAGAGGAGGCCATGTGATGAATCAATCGACACGTCCTGGCGATACAAGCACAATGACGGTAATTTCAGCCTTCTAGCTCAAGGCAGTGCGATATAATGCGCATAAATGTGTAGTGATCTCAGGTGACCTCAGAGACCTTGGTGAGGTCACTGAGCAAAAATGTCAGCGGTAACATTGAGCATAGCTTCCATCTACATGCCACAACCGTTGTGAGATCATTCCGAGCGCAAATATGTAACCAGGAAACATTTGTATATTTTACCATAGCCGGACAGTCAGATACTCGTGTTGGTTGAGGCACCGGAGATCAGGCATACGATGTATGTGTGTAGTTGAGCGGTCCCTGGTGCAGGTTCAGACACGTGTCCGTTTTTAATGGGGAAGCCATGGCCATGACCTGACCTAAGGTCAATGCTACAAAACAAAAACGATATACATCTTATGGTCCATGATGAGGTCATGACATGTTATAAGTTCGAAATCAATCGCCCATTTATTGTGGAAGTTATGCCACCTAGAACTCCGAGTGTAGTTGGGTCACTTCGCCTGACCTGGTGACCTGACCTGAGATGACCCAGGATTAAAAATGTATGAGGATATGCGGAAAAGACCAATGAACAGCTACGCGAGGTTTTACCTTACTAACCCATTAGTTTGGCGGCAAATGAGGAAAAACCGGAGGGAGGGCAGATATCTGCCCCTCGGACGTGCGCGTGTTAAGAATGTTGCACAGAATCCAGCACTTCCGTCACAATTTCCGGCAGTATACAGAATTTAACTATAAAGTAGCATTATGACATTGCATAATGTCCAACACATCGAATCACGACACGGCTTACATGACTTATACACCGACATGAGTTCGAGGAACTAAGCTAAAATGTCACAATTGTTCATGTCCTAATTGTCCGCAACGTGGATCGCAACAGGATACGAAACATTCTTCATTAATAATATGACACACAGTGTTGTTGACGTCTATTTTGCACGGACGTTGCTGGTAGCTTCGGTTAATTAAAAATGACGCCTGAGTAGTAACAGAAGCTGATTTTAGAAGCCGAAAAATTTGAATAACAGATGAGTGATCTATTGTATCACACCATCAATGAATTTTGTGTTAGGTTCCAATGGTGTACATGCATGTACAACGTATCAAAAATACTCTTGAGTGCCCATGCGATAACCAATAGTAATGGAATCAGTATGGTACTCGCATGAAGCAAGTAGTACCGAATATGCTCTCAGTGTTAGCATGCGCAATGGATGGGAGTGCGGGCGAAATCAGTCTCCCCATCCTGTTTTTCGACAATATCTCATACACAGGCGGGAATATTGTCATGAAATCGTGTGACTTTGTCACAAACGGATAAGCAAATCTCACGAAGAAAATCGAAATCAGCTGGCAAACACACGAACTGCAGGAATGCAGTGGACTGCCTGGCCGGTATTCTACCGTCCCCCCCCCCCCGCCGGTAGTTAAAGTGAATTATCTTGTTGATAAGGTAGCACGACGGCGATTTCTAGCGACTGACATGCACCTGATTTTATCTCTAAAACTAGGTCATAAAGCTAGGGTCGTGAAGCGTATTCTAAAGGCGGCGCAAATGACCTTCATGGTCTGGCACGCCTCCAAAAATCACTTCTCCCCAAGTATATTCTGAAGCGATTTCACTACGGCCGTTATCTACCCTCTAAATAGTGCACTTAATTTTGTGCTTCTAGCTTTAGCAGTTTCTAAAATCTTAGGGGGATGGATCATCCTGCACAATGCGCGCTATGTAAGAGGCCCTCCAGCGACCGCGTTAAAAACCGAAGCAAACCTCTTAATTTTCACATAAGGATAAAATAAGAATACATGATGACTGTATGATATAAAGGCACTTCGATCGCACCCATGCAGCACTCTCGGTGACAAACAGCAGTTTCCATGGTTATTAATGTTGCCACAGCCGTAAATCTAAGCACAACCTATCACTTGTACCTGAATGCGCTCGCAAAGGAAGTCACATTTGTGACGATTTATATTCAGTTTGTTCAAACCCATAGAGTTTAGTACAACTTAATCTGAAGCCAAGGACACAACATCAAGTCGCACGAATACGAACCTTCGTGGAAGCATGCGCCCGATAGTGAACTGCGTGTTTTTGTGGCCGGCGGCCAGAAGCGCCGTATGGAGCGACCGTCAAGCGCGTGCATCCGTTTTCGGTTGGACACCTCCATGCTGGGAGCGGCGCGTGTTAAAGCTATCGAATTTGGTGGACGGGTAGCCCGTCATCGGGGCAATGCGGGCAGGTACAACTTGTGTATCAGTGGATAGGCATAGCACGTGCCATGTGCTCAAGATTGGCTCCACACTTCCGCTTCTGTTTAGCGTGGCGGCTGGGAATTTCGGAGAAAATTGGCGCCCGGCTCGGATGACAACATAGGGAGCGAGGGATCTGTAACACCAGGTGAGAGCCCACGGTGTTGGCTGACCTTTGGGCACAATTTCGGTGCGATCAGGTCGATGCGGTCAGGTCGTGAGCGACAACCGTGTGGTGGAAGAACAGTTGCGCCGATATCCTCGGTTAAATCAGCTCAACCAAATTGGGAGCGTAATGGTTTGACACGAATTTGAACATACTAACAGTGTAGGGGGATGGTGTGCATCCGACATAAAACATTGATTGTGGATTGTTCACTACATACGTCTTGCATTTCGTGGTAAGCATATCGAACACCCTAATATAATGCGGAAAACGCTTGACACGCAGTTGTTACGGACAACAAAGCACGTGTCATTTCTCCACGCACGCCAGTCGCGCACAGGCTAACTGGCACCATCCGCCAGACTAGTAGCTGTCTCTATTTGAAGATGGCAGCACCATCGCCGGGCTCGGTACGGAACACGACGGTGTCCAGGTTCACGTCACCGGCGGCCGATCCGCCGGCGTAAAACTGACACTTGAGCTTGTCGATGAACTCCTGCACACGGTCTCCGGGCACCAGAGCGACCGCACAGCCGCCCCACCTGAGGCGAGGCGGATACAAGGCGTCAGTCAGACACAGCATCACCATCTGAGGCGAGGCGGATACAAGGCGTCAGTCAGACACAGCCGCCCCACCTGAGGCGAGGCGGATACAAGGCGTCAGTCAGACACTGCCGCCCCATCTGAAGCGAGGCGGATACAAGGCGTCAGTCAGACACAGCATCACCACCTGAGGCGAGGCGGATACAAGGCGTCAGTCAGACACAGCATCACCACCTGAGGCGAGGCGGATACAAGGCGTCAGTCAGACACTGCCGCCCCACCTGAGGCGAGGCGGATACAAGGCGTCAGTCAGACACAGCCGCCCCACCTGAGGCGAGGCGGATACAAGGCGTCAGTCAGACACAGCATCACCATCTGAGGCGAGGCGGATACAAGGTGTCAGTCAGACACAGCCGCCCCACCTGAGGCGAGGCGGATACAAGGCGTCAGTCAGACACAGCATCACCACCTGAGGCGAGGCGGATACAAGGCGTCAGTCAGACACAGCATCACCATCTGAGGCGAGGCGGATACAAGGCGTCAGTCAGACACAGCCGCCCCACCTGAGGCGAGGCGGATACAAGGCGTCAGTCAGACACAGCATCACCACCTGAGGCGAGGCGGATACAAGGCGTCAGTCAGACACAGCCGCCCCACCTGAGGCGAGGCGGATACAAGGCGTCAGTCAGACACAGCATCACCATCTGAGGCGAGGCGGATACAAGGCGTCAGTCAGACACAGCCGCCCCACCTGAGGCGAGGCGGATACAAGGCGTCAGTCAGACACAGCATCACCATCTGAGGCGAGGCGGATACAAGGCGTCAGTCAGACACAGCATCACCATCTGAGGCGAGGCGGATACAAGGCGTCAGTCAGACACAGCATCACCACCTGAGGCGAGGCGGATACAAGGCGTCAGTCAGACACAGCCGCCCCACCTGAGGCGAGGCGGATACAAGGCGTCAGTCAGACACAGCATCACCACCTGAGGCGAGGCGGATACAAGGCGTCAGTCAGACACAGCCGCCCCACCTGAGGCGAGGCGGATACAAGGCGTCAGTCAGACACAGCCGCCCCATCTGAGGCGAGGCGGATACAAGGCATCAGTCAGACACACCCCCACTGAGGCGAGGCGGATACAAGGGGTCAATCAGACACAGCATCACCATCTGAGGCGAGGCGGATACAAGGCGTCAGTCAGACACAGCATCACCACCTGAGGCGAGGCGGATACAAGGCGTCAGTCAGACACAGCCGCCCCACCTGAGGCGAGGCGGACACAAGGCGTCAGTCAGACACACACCACAGGAGGCGAACAAGGGTCAGTCAACACAGCCCCCCATCTGAGGCGAGGCGGATACAAGCATCAGACACAGCCCCCCCATCTGAGGCGAGCGGATACAAGGCGTCAGTCGACACACCATCACCATCTGAGGCGAGGCGGA
Organism: Imbricaverruca yamaguchii; assembly: GCA_034440575.1. Lineage (NCBI taxonomy): Eukaryota > Metazoa > Arthropoda > Thecostraca > Neoverrucidae > Imbricaverruca > Imbricaverruca yamaguchii. The sequence goes on along the minus strand of JAOTOL010001077.1, from coordinate 208,874 downwards.
TACAAGGCGTCAGTCGACACACATCACCATCTGAGGCGAGGCGGATACAAGGCGTCAGTCAACACAGCCGCCCCATCTGAGGCGAGGCGGATACAAGGCATCAGTCAGACAGAGCCCCCCCCCATATGAGGCGAGCGGATACAAGGCGTCAGTCAGACACACATCACCATATGAGGCGAGGCAGATACAAGGCGTCAGTCAGACAAGCCCCCCCATATGAGGCGAGGCAGATACAAGGCGTCAGTCAGACACTACAGCCCCCTCCCTCACACACACACTACACAGCAATGGATTCCTGCCAACAAACTCATCCGGAAACAGGTACATTCGAGCTTTAGAAATTCAGATGTGGGAAACCCAGCCCATGCGGGAGACGTCGTCTTTTCCCAGATATACAGGGATGGCAACCATTGAGATGCATGCACGTGTATCTAAGGCTTTGGAGAAACAATGTGTCTTAATATGGCGGGAGTTGTGTCCGAGGGAGCCCTTTTGAAGAATACGCCACTGGGAAAACCGATTGCCACTACTCACAAGCCAACCACCGAGAACCGCGGCCTATCCCACCCACCATTAACCACCTGCCACTCAAGAACCGCCAGAACTAACTCCAAGAGCACTTTGTGACTGGCTCCATCGACACCGGTGATCAGCTTCCCGGCTCTAACACTCGACGCTGGTTTCCTGGATGCCCACCGCTGGTTCCCTTGATACTCGGAATCGGCGACGGATAGCCTCGGGGCCGATCGCCTGGACTATGCCGGCCGGGTCCACGCTCACCCTGCGCCCGTGAGACGTGCTCCGTAGGCCACGCCCTCGGCCAGCCGACAGATGGTGTCGAGACGCTCGTGACTGCACTGGTACAGGTCGCGACACGAGGCGTGGCTCGCGTTCATCAGCTGACCCATCTTGGTGAGCGCATCCTGGCTACCCGACTCGCACACCGACCGGAAGGCAAGCACCCGGCCGGCCTCTGCCGGCAACCACACGCTGTCAGAGACTGTCGCCGTCCGCCCCTGTCAGAGACTGTCGCCCGTCCGACCTCTGCCACCTGTTGATCCATGTCATAGAACGTCCACTGCCGGCAAACCTGTCAAAGTCGCCGCTATCCGTTGCACGCTGGCAGCTCATTGCTAGCTCGTGCATCCTGGAATTACAGTTTTGGACGGGAAATATCGGCTGGCCAGGGAAAGGTAGACTCGAATCCTAGGAGCAGATCCAGAAAACAGGATAAGACATTTCAGGAGGATGGCATTGTATTACCGTGTGACAAGACCTATCGCATGGGACTAAGTTCGCTTTCCTCTCAACATACTGTCAGATAGTTGTTACCCTGGCCGTGGGTAGTCTAGGAATGGACCTGCGCGTGTATGATACACCCCGGTTTTGGTAGAGAACAACTTGCTCTTTAGCCACGTTGGCTCAGAAGTTTCGGGAACCAAACAGCTGTGAGTTGGCCACGAATTTTCCCGACTCAAGCTCAAGTTGACCCTCGCTACGATACCATCTGGATGCACATCAATGCGTTCATATATAATAATATTTATGAATATATATATATATATATATATATTTTTATTTTTTTTTAATATATATATGAATATATATATATATATATATATATATATATATATATAAAGTTCACCTTAAAAAACGACGAAATACATTTGTTAGCCTTATGTATTCCCGCTCTATCAGCGTGCCTGTATGTTGTTCGACGTGATGAACAGCAAGCAAGTGGTTTTATACGCTATCTAATATGTGTAACGTTGCGTCTGCCTCTACTCACACTTTCAGGAACAGTACGTACACAGCCACATGTCAAACGGATCAATGAGGCAATGTGTGGTTTGCCTATTAATGGTGCAATTAGGAACCCAGGCAGCAGTATCCTCCAATTTGGGTGGGTCGATCATGTTGACTTCACACACAATTCAAGGCGCAAAGCGTCACTTTGGCCTAAATGCCGGCTAAACATACTCCACGGCGTCCGGACGCCATCGTGTCCTTGTTGGTTAGTGACGGTACGTCAATGCAAGCCGATGATCGGCGATTCCTTCGTTGTTGTTTTTGTTGTCTCTCCACTAGGTCCCGTCTAATCAAGGTGTGGTCGTGGGCGGTCCTTGAATGTTTGAGTGAAGAACCAGAATGTAGGCGACACGTGAGGAGACGCGACTATGACCCAGTGGAATAGATTAGGCAGCAATCGTTCCTGCTGCAGCTTTCAGCATCCAGATTGACATTTGTAGGCATACACTGCATTGGTGACCTGCATATTCGGCTTCTTGTGCTCAACATTTTTTTAATGATGAAAGACGATATGAGTTTATTCTTGTAATAAATAATTAATAGAATGGGGTGCACTTCATTCACTGAGGCTACATGACGGCTTTGATGATATATTTTATGTGTCGACGTTACCATTATCATTATTACATTACATGATGGCAGATTAATGGGAATGCGGAACACGATATGTTGAACACGATGAGGAGCTAATTTCACGAAACGCCCGGACATAAATTCCGACGAACAAACCTTGGCAACGACAAAGAGCAATAGCCGACTTCACTTGGCCTAATGCAGCCAATGGCAGCCATTGGGTGCGGTCTTCGCTTTGACACATCCACACCTTGTGAACGCGCCTTCGAGTTCGCCCATCATAAATATAGAATCGCAAAGCAGATTTTGTTGCTTCCGGGTGTTACGTTCTATAGGAAGTGTCCAGTTAGGGCAGTGTGCTGACAGAGCAAGTTGCTATGTCTTAAACCATTGAAGCCTAGGCAATATGCTGTCTTAAGCTGTCTTAAGGCAGTTCTAAGGCTTTGAGAAAAATGGGAGCAAACTCTAAGCATTGCGGCATCCAGCAGTCAATTAAACCTTCATTGCCGTACACTGACCAGCACAGCAAGTGACAGTGGTATAACCAGTTGTAGATCATAGGGTTAAATAATTTCGCGTGTACAGTATTGACACTACACTCAGCTAACTATGTAAGTGTTGCAACGTAGATACTACTTGCGTCCATGCACCGTGGCTCACAGCGTTTCGTTTGAGGAAAACCAGGACCCTGGCACATGTTTGACGTTGCAAACCTGAATGGGATTCCGTTACTCATCGAGGCCTTGGACCGGTCAACTTTGAAACACAAGTCGCCGAGTCTAAACATGGGCCACAACCAGACGGTAAACGCCTGCCGGCGACGCACTGACCTTGAAACACGTGCAGGGCCCTCTGCAACAATTTGAACTCTGTGATGTGCCGTGTGTTGGGGCTGAGTGTGATCTCGTCCAGCTGCGACTCGGTGATCCCCAGCTCGTGACAAATCTGCCGGTGTGGGTTTGGTCAAGTCAGGTCAAACCAGCCACTCTTTAGATACGATAAAGTGAGGCCCTTCCTATGTGCCCAGCTCGTGACAAATCTGCCGGTGTGGGTCGGGTCAAGTCAGGTTAGGTTAGATCAGCAATTGCCTCGATATACAATACGCTGAGGCCGTTGATATGCACCCAACTGGTGATCCATAAGACGGCACAGAACAGGTCAGGTCAGCTAAGATCACTTAATGCATGGGAAGAGTAACCATGTGGTGGGCGAAGCCAGCTAAGTTTCTGATGCTAACATGCTGTTATATTGCAACAACATCCGACAGGTCAGGCGAAGTCATTGACGCTGTAACAGCTGCAGCGATGTCTCTCCGCATCGGTCAGTAGCGAATACCGACAAGTGTCAGACAGCGTTCGGAAATTCAGGTCCAATCAAGGTTGTTGCGACATGTTCGACGTCACGACAGCTCGGTCAAGCCTCGCCCACTGGCGGATCCAGGGGAGGTCTACATCGGCCACGTCTCGCCCAACCACGATCAGGGGGAGCCAACTGAGCATCTGCCAACCCAACACATGACAATTGTCGCACAAGCATGGCTTGTAGTCACAGGACTCCCCCTAACGTGCTGGAAAATAGCGATCGCCAACTGAACTGTTTCTTGGTCAACAACTTTTTTATGCACACGAAGGGAACATTTGATATGACATCAATCTAACATCCATGCAATCATTGTGTTTATTGGCGTACACCAAAATATTTTTGGTTTTAAGGGCGCGGCGACTAAAAGGTTATTTAGCGCCTATTACACCAATGAAAATGTTGTCAAAACGTGGCGCAGCTGAGTCATGACAATGGCTAAGGCAAATGCATCCGATTGCTGCCACTCAATACCGGAAGCATCAGGTGGTTGCCACACAGTACCGAAAAAGCCACTCAAATTTAGATAGTTATCGGAAAACGTGCGCTAGCCGATGGGTCTGTGTCGGTGGCACCCACCCAGCTGCCAATTCTGGAACGGGCATTTAGGTACAACGTAACAATGCATTCATGCAGATAATCGGAAATGTTGGTAACGGTTGCGATCATCGTTGTTGAAACGGTTGAGATGGCACTTTTCACTGGGAAAGGGCAATCATAAGTTGTGCATCTTTACAATGTTACAATTGTGTGGCCAAAATTCGAGCTATATCATTTTTATTGGATTTTGTGCACTCGGACTTGGATGAGCTTAGTGTCCAAAATTGTCTGTCTCTAAGCCAATCGACTGGCTTTGCTTTCCTCAAATCGGCTGGTTCCGCCTACCCAAACTGGCCGTCTAGATCCGCCCCCCCTAACTTTTTTGTGGCGTACGTGATGTAAGCTGTCTATTATTAGGTCGATACTCACTGTTCTTAGTTTAACACGCGTCCTGGGCGAAATTACGCGCACTGGAGGGGCGGATTCCGCCCCCCTAAGATCTCGGCGCCTACTGAGGTTAGAGCAACGAAATTCGCAGGGTGGATGGGCACGATAGCGAACTCTATTGTGTGAAAATTTCATGACCTTAGGTTAATATCTTCAAAGTCAAATGAGGTCAAAATAACAACATTCTGGTTTTGCTTGGATTGGCTTGTCAATGTTATGGATCGCTGTGATTGTATTTAAATGCTCCAAAATTGGTATTAATGATGTTTTGGACATTACTAATGATGCAATACAGATGCCAGATCCGCCAATTGATCTCAGGTCACCTATATAGGAGCACTTTATCAGGTCATTACCTGCTCCAGTTACCGGAACCGGGTTGCCTACCCGACTGCTCCGTTGGGCGGTTCGGCACAATAGGCTTCGCAAAGAAAGGAGTGAAATGCATGAATAAAGTATGCAAACGCTTAGGCACACACTGACTTAGGAATGTGTAGGGAGTAACGTGTAAAGTGACATCAATCACATGACAGTCAGTTGCATTTTTGACAGCATTCCAGTTGACCGAGCTTGGTTCTATTAGCCTGCCATGAACTTGACCTGACGACCCCAGCGACTTAACACGCGCACGTCCGGGGGGCAGATATCTGCCCCCCTCCGGTTTTTCCTCATTTGCCGTCAAACTAATCGGGTTAGCAAGGCCAAACCTCGCGGTCATGGCTTACCCATTATAGGGCTATGGTAAAATATACAAATGTTTCCTGGTTGCATATTTGCGCTCGGAATGATCTCACAACGGTTGTGGCATGCAGATGGAAGCTATGCTCAATGTTACCGCTGACATTTTTGCTCAGTGACCTCACCAAGGTCTCTGAGGTCACCTGAAATCACTACACATTTCTGCGCATTACATCGCACCGCATTGAACTAGAAGGCTGAAATTACCGCCATTGTGTTTGTATCGCCAAGACGTGTCGATTGGTACATTACATGGCCTCCATAGGCAACTCCATGACCTTGACCTGAGGTAATGACTTCATGACCTTGACCTGAGTTTCGGTTGGCCTGGCCCTAAATTACACCGCCTATTGTCGGTAGGGCATTTCAAGTACTGTCCAATAGCGTTCACCGTTTGTTTCTATCTGTTACAGTTCCTGATATATGTGTCAATATCTGAGTCCCACCTGATCTGGTCAAATTTGACCTATGATGACCCAGTGACCTGAATGTTGACCGGAGCGAAAAAAATGACCGAAACACTTTCGATAGAGCCGTCGCCAGCTATCGAACGCCATTTTCCGTTTGTCGATAGCTACCATAGTTCTCGAGATCTGAGGGGGCAGACATCTGCCCCCCGGACATGCGAAGTTGGCGCGGACCTCCGGACGTGCGAGTGTTAACATGACTTTTAAATTATATAGCATAACAAAATGCATCAAACAAGTCGCTAGTGCTGTCAAGAACAGTTCCCCTTTGCCAACATACGGGAAGCGCATCAGCGCCGATTTTTGTGGTCTGGCGCTGCGAATTGTTTTTACTTTTCTAACTTGGAAAATTATCGGCTGACTTTCATTTTCTTACTTTAAACAATGCGGCGATCATTTTCAAGTAGGTACGCAAAAAAATTGCGTATATCGGTAGGTACAATATGGAGTTAGGTACGGAAAATCGGAGGGGTGGGCGGATTCCGCCATCCCCCTCCAGGGCGTGTGTTAACCTGTCATAAACTTGACCAGACTTGACCTCGGAGACCTGACATGACTTTGAAACAATATAGCATAACAATGTATACCAAACAAGTCGCTAGTTTTTCCAAGAACACTTCCTATTTGCCAATATACTGGAAGCGCATCAGCGCCGATATTTGTGGTCTGGCACTGGGAACATTTTTTTACTTCAGCGACCCCTAACTCGAAACATTTTGTGGATTTTCATTTTTCTTACTTTAAGCAACGTGCCGGTCATTTATAAGCAGGTACACAAACAATGGCGTATATCGGCGGATAAAACCTGGAGTTATCTAAGAAAAACCGGAGGGGTGGGCGAATTTCGCCCCCCCCTCCAGGGCGCGTGCTAACGACGGAGAAATGGACGGAGTTTTCTGTCTTTAAGGCAGTTCAAGGTCCTCCAACTTTTGTCCGACCCTACCCAACCAACAATTTCATAGTTTAACATGAAATGCTGCGTGCTAGTCCCTTCAATGAGCCCGAACCAATCAGATTTAGCTCTTTGCAGGCTATTCCCGGAAAGGACACATAAAAATGAACCATAATATTGATTTTACATAGCCAACCAAAATGTTATGTAATATTTAAATACTAGCACTCCATATGCATCGTCGTTGGTTTGTTTCTTGCATACCCACCTCCTTCTTGGTGTAGGGCTCCTGGTGCAACACTGAAAGTACCAGTGCAGCCATCTCGTCCAGCTGCAGCTTGAGGTCCCTCTGAAGATCGAAAAGCCTCCGGTACTTGGCCCACTCGAGACCGCGACTCTTGGCTAGCATCTGAGAAAGCGCCAGCAACCGTCAACCACCACCGCCCGTCACACCCGAGCTATGGCAGTCACAGTAACCGTCAACCATCAACACCCGTCACACCTGAGCTGCGGCAGTCACAGCAACCGTCAACCTCCAACGTCCGTCACAGCTGAGCTGTGGCAGTCACAACAACCGTCAACCATCAACACCCGTCACACCCGAGCTGTGGCAGTCACAACAACCGTCAACCATCAATACCTGTCACACCTGAGATGTGGCAGTCACAACAACCGTCAACCACCAACATCCGACACACCTGAGCTGTGGCAGTCACAACAACCGTCAACCACCAACACCCGTCACACCCGAGCTGGCAGTCACAACAACCGTCAACCACAACACCCATCACACACTAGCTGTGGCAGTCACAACAACCGTCAACCATCAATACCTGTCACACCTGAGATGTGGCAGTCACAACAACCGTCAACCCCCACCGCCCGTCACACCCGAGCTATGGCAGTCACAACAACCGTCAACCACCAACACCCGTCACACCTGAGCTGCGGCAGTCACAACGCAACCGTCAACCACCAACGCCCGTCACACCAGCTGTGGCAGTCACAACAACCGTCAACCATCAACACCCGTCACACCTGAGCTGTGGCAGTCACAACAACCGTCAACCCCCACCGCCCGTCACACCCGAGCTATGGCAGTCACAGCAACCGTCAACCACCAACACCCGTCACACCTGAGCTGCGGCAGTCACAACAACCGTCAACCACCAACACCCGTCACACCTGAGCTGTGGCAGTCACAACAACCGTCAACCACCAACACCCGTCACACCTGAGCTGTGGCAGTCACAACAACCGTCAACCTCCAACACCCGTCACACCTGAGCTGTGGCAGTCACAACAACCGTCAACCTCCAACACCCGTCACACCTGAGCTGTGGCAGTCACAGCAACCGTCAACCCCAACCCTCACAACACCCGTCACACCCGAGCTGTGGCAGTCACAACAACCGTCAACCTCCAACACCCGTCACACCTGAGCTGTGGCAGTCACAGCAACCGTCAACATCCAACACCCGTCACACCCGAGCTGTGGCAGTCACAGCAACCGTCAACCTCCAACACCCGTCACACCTGAACTGTCGCAGTCAACCGAAGAACGAATCGGGGACGAGTGATGAGGCCATGTAAGGTCAGTAGACCAAGCGGCTGAACGGAACAGCGAGGCTATTGATGCTACGCATGTCACAAGTGCAGGCAAAGGAAAGGAGGAACGGAGTTGCAAACAAAGCGACAAAATTCCGAGTTCTGCAAGACATGAGTCGCACGTTTGGGCAGCAAGTAGGAATCACGAGATATGGCGGAGGAAGTCACAAGATCAGGCAGAAGACATCCGTAAAAGATGTATGGTCGAATACGACAGTGACGTGGTTGGAGATACTATTATGTACTGAGGATGACAGTGATGCACGGTATCTATTTGGTACCTTATCACACCGAGGGGGTGCAATAGTTTTGCTACAAAAGACCTGTTCCGGCTAGCTAGGTACATTGCGGACGCCCTCTTCCAGTCTGAAGCCATCACAAAGTGAAAATCCTGTGGTAGCGCTACCCTAATATCGGGTCCTACTAGCAAGACAAAGTAAAAAAAAGCGCAACAGCACAACGGGTCAAAAGCTAAAATTATAGCACCCAAGTCGGTAGGTGCACCCATAGTGGTGGGCCGTCAGGAAGCATCAGCACCCCCGATGGGTGATCACATGTCCCAAGTAACAGCCCCGACTCGGGCACGAAGTGAACACCCTGGTCTGGGTCGCCACGCAGCGTCCCATTTCTGAATGAAGCAGTGAGGGGGCACCCTGACCTGGGTAGCCAGTCGACACTCCATGACGCGGCAGTTGAAGTCGGAGGAGGCCGCCTTGTTCTTCTCCGCCAGACTGTTGGCGATCACGAAGACGGCGCCCGGCGGCAGCGACACGTCGTGCGCACGCAGCGGGCTGAACTCGATCAACTTGGCCGTCCCTGTCGCAAGCCAGAGACCCACTTCAGTACTGGGGGTCAGTGTCCTAAAATTATTTCACCATTAACTGTGTGGATGAAGAAAGAAGTTGCTTGGGAATAGTGAAAGATTGGAAGAAAATAAAGGATCATCACTTAAGGATGAAAAAAGTGGAATGCCTTTCACTTCAGTCACATGCATTTTACATCATTTAGCAGTCATGTGTATAATGACTGCCAACACATGTGGCAAAATTGTAAAAACCTAAGGCAAGGATGAAATAGCACAATTCTATTAACTGTGCATTTCCAGGCCACACGGTCAATTATTTTACAATGCTGGGGGTAGTGATCGAACTGTCACCAAGCGGCTCGACAGCAGCACTGCCCGACTGCACAGCTGTGCAGAAGTGAGCACAACAGACAGCAAGCCTTCCGTGGAGGCGAGAGGCGCTGGTGGCCGGTACAACAATCAAACGTGATCTAAACGGTACATTTGTGGCTTGTATTTTGTCGGCAAAAGTGAATTGAGCGTCTCGTCCCTCGCAGCACCTACTCAGAGCTGCAGAGCGTGCCGGCGTAAACTGCACTGAAATGTTAGAACTTCGTCTGCTACTCGGAACCACCTTGTGCTTCATCGAATCCCACAGGCATTCGCGAGTTAATTGGTTTTCGCATATATTCCCTCTGACCGGCTAAACTTCACCATTCCGTCATCGTTCACGTGGACATGTTGCCTTAAATTAGTTTGTGGGTCCTTAAACGTCTTTTATATTGACGGCAGCGTCATTGATGATTTGAGTTTGTCCATCTATTACAATGAAAATATGGTAAAATTCCATGTATTAGCACCAGCCACAGTACAAAGCAAACACCCTGCTTCCACCGAATGCAACGTCAATAACGGCTGCCAACGCGAAGCTTAGCATTGACTCACTTCGGATATTAGTTTATGAAAACCAGACAGTTTGTCAAATTAACGGGTCCATTAAGTGCAGGCAATCGTGCCACGGAGGCGGGAATTGCCACATCCTGATCGATATCCTGCCAACGTAGGTGTGCTACGAGACGCTAGCGTGTGACCTCAGTCATCAGACAGAGACGGTGGTGTATAGACGTCCAACGGAGGTACGTTTGTCGCCTGCCACCAAAACCTGTGGTTATTGAGAGGTTGTTCCGGCGTGTTCGTTTCGATCACCACGTGCCTTTGCCGCCCACACGCAGTCCGATTTGTGTCGTGCCATCCACCACCGCAACCGATCAAACTCGCTTCGCTCTGCCTTGTCCTCAGGCATAATCAAGTCGACTTGATCCGTGCCATACCTTGTTGCCAGCCACAGCCGAGCCAGCCCACTCCGCTCCACTACGTTCCTCTCCGTCTCTTCCGTGACCATCCTCAGCCGACTCTTGTGTGCCCGTTCTGCTGCTTTCCGTTGCGGTTCGTGCGGTCGGGTGCGGCTCGCCGGCAGTCGCGACGCTTCGCACGGTTCGGAGGTGGCGACGTTTCGCGCGTTACGGAGGTGGCGGCGCGATGGCGCAGGCTGGCCTGCACGGCGCTCTGGTGCGCCACACGCTGGCCATCTGCGGCTGCTTCACACTGACGGCGCTGCAGAGCCGCCGACCTGCGGCTGCGCTGTGGCTGCTGCGCGCGCTGCCGCTCACCTGCTACCTGCTGGTGGCGCTGGGCATCGCGGTCTTCTTCGCCGAGCGTCCCTCGGCGTCGCGCGTCATCGAGAGCTCCAGCGTGACGGGCCTGCTGGTGCAAGCGGTGGTGATCCTGCTGGTGCTGGCCTCCAGCCGCAGACGGCTCGACCAGCTGGACGACCAGCTGGCGGCGCTGGAGCGGTACGCCGCCTGCAGCTGCCCGACCATGCGGCGCGCCATCGTCGTGCGAGTGGTGTTCTTCTGGCTGCTGGCCACGCTCTCGTGCATCCTGTGGTTCGCCTTCGTGTTCGCGACCGGAAACTTCCGCCACCCGCACTACCTGATCAGCATGTCGTTCACCGGCCACGCGTTCCCGGCCGTGTTCGCCTCGCCCGAGGGCTACTGGTACTGCATTGCATTCCAGAGTTTCGTCGCCGTCACCACCTGCTGCCTGGTCGTCACGTTCGACACATGCTACTTCGTCTGGATGAGCATCATATCCTTTCACCTGGTCATCATCAAGGAGAGTGTGGAGACGGTCTCTGCGTCGCTCTTTCCCGCTGGAGGTGGCGAACAACTGGAAGTCCGGAGCTGGCCCGGCTCTGCCCTGGGTGTCTCCCGAGATCGAAAGACCACCGAGCCCACGGAGACAAGCCACCTCTCCACAAGCAAAGTCATTGGGACGGGCAACACGAGGCGCGAGCACTCGTTCTCGGGGGGCCGCTTCGTGAAGGTGGTGACGCCAGCGAAAAACAGCACGGCACCCAACAACGTTGCTCAAATCGGACAGCATCAGTCAGCGGGAAGGGTCGAGCCGGCGGCGTCTGTTTCGTCCGACCTCGACACAGAGCTAGCTCTGACTGAAGTTTACCAGTACTACAGAGAGGTGAGCAGCCTGCTGAGACGCGTGAACCGCCTGTGCGGGGCGTGCCTGTTCAGTCTTCACGTGGCTGCCATGACCACAATCCTCACGGGCACCTTCTTCATGATCGGCCTGGCCACTCGGCCCCCCTACCAGGGCCAGCAAGTTCAGCTTGTCAGCTTCGTCGTCTACGTGGGCCTCTTCCTCCTGCGGGTCGTGTTCGTCTCTGTCGACGGCGACGCCGTGTTGGAGAAGCACGCGGCTCTGCAGGATGCGCTGGCCAACATGCCTTGGCTGGCAATGACTGCGGAGGCCAGACTGACGAGAGAGATGCTGCTGCAGGTCACATCGAGGCCCTTTTGCATTCAAGTGCTCGGGTTTTTCACCGTCAAGAAGTCCAATGTCCTGGCAATGCTGAGCTTCATCCTCACCTACTTGGTCATTATGATACAGATGTCTGCCAGCACCATATCTCAATGAGAAAACGCGACCGCAACGTCGCCAACGGCTGCAACGCTGCAACAGTGACACCCGGCAGTTGCAACACGGCCGCAACACCAGCAGCAACACTGGCACGGCTCCCGCGGCATCAGACAACTCCGACAGCAGCTCCGGCAATGACGTTGGCCACAGCACCAGCAACAACACAGCCGTAAAACCAGTACCATTATCAGTAATGCGGTGGTAACACAGTGATAAATTATTCGCAAAATAGGGTGGAAAATACCACTTTCTGAACACTCAATCGACATCGTTCTCCAAGAAATATCGACATCCTGCTCCATGTTGCGTGGTTATGAAGTCTTTGTGTCTCCTTTCTAACTGTATGTCGCTTATAAGTATCATGTTGATGCTCCTAATAAGGAGTAGTGATACACGAACATTTCGGAACGCAATTTCGGGTAAAGGGATTAACTATGATGTAATATGGCGTACGGTATCAGTTCATAGCATATGTACTTTTCTCCCTGTCCCGAATATAGCTCTACTTATATTGTGAATATCAAAGCAAATGACAAATGTGCAGTCGAAAGTACCTACACCATTGGCTCAAATTTGGGTCTGAATGACATCAAATGCATTTTAATTGACACTAATTATATGGCAAATTTCGACATCCTTCCATGCCCGTTTCGACGTCTCACACCTAACGAAAAACCATTATTTTAACCCTGTGGTAACATCATCACCAGATACAAGCCACAATTGTCACAGTTCTTCAAACAGGCGTAGCGGCCGTACTTCTCCATTATCTAATACATGGGTACATACTACTTTCTGAATTGGTATGTCTCACAATGTTTGCGTCGTAGGCCTTCGTGTGTACATTATGCTGTTGGTGTTTCGTCATTTTCAATATCCGAGATGGATGGAGTGCAATCCACGGACAAGCTTTTTGGAGTTGGTTTCACCATCGAATAGCTTGATCGATACAGCTCTGTCAAGCTCGCATGCTTTGTGAGTTCGCCATGTGTGCTCTGCATAGTCTAGCCGTTTCAATATTTTAGCCCATGGCGTGGACAAGGGCCACGTCTACCAGTTGCCACACTACACAGCATTTCCGTACTACCTGCTGGCTCAGTGGCCAATAGCTGATCATAGTTTTCCCAGTGATCAATAACCATCCATAAATTGTCCATTGACCAATAAATGACACGATGTGTACTGCACAGGTCTCATTAAAAGTACTTGTAATATACCTATAATATAATACTTATATAACCATAAATTAATGTCTATATTTCCGATGTTTTTGGTGTGAAAATTGAGTTTGTGATGGCCCACGTATAGGAAAGAACGATTTCCTTAAACCTCATGTGAATACTGTCAACGCTGCTGTCCGAATAAAAGAAGATAAAATCGGAAAGTGGACTACTTTGTGGATCGTTCAGCACAGATATTGCATGGCGATAAATAAGCTTCATTCGCCCTCGTCAGGCCCGGTGGTTTTCTCGAAGGCATCCCTTCTTCAGGTTTTCGGGACGACGGGCAAACGAGCAGACGCCGAGACACGAGGCTTTCAGTGGCTTCCTATGCATCATCTGTGTTTAATTTCCAGCATAAATCCCACGCCAAGATCACCAACGTCCGTCGATCTGGGTCGTCAGAGACAAGCATGTTGCAAAATCGAAGCACCACTATTCAGAGCAGCTGCAACATAGCAATGCCAGATTGAAGACATGCTGTTCTTTCATCGTGACGAACAACTCTGCCATCTCGAAAGGTTGCTGACCTGAGGTCAGGTCAATGTCCGCGCCGTAACCGTAGGGCCTTGGAAAACGGAACTGGGGATGCTTTTGACGGCCAATTTGATAGTTAGCACGTAACAAGCATTCATATTTAAACCATGTCAGACGGCAATGACACTTGTATACGAAACACTTGTGTACTCAGCGGCAGGACGGGGAAGATATGTGTAGCAGTGCCGGCAGTACCCACCTTTATTGGCGAGGAAGCAGATGGCTTGGTCCATGCCGCCGCCCTCGGTTCCGATATAGCGCTCGGAGTGAGCGCAGAGGCTGGCTATCTCGGACTTGGTCACCGCCACCTGCCGTACATGCCGCGCCAATCACACGGACGTCGAGCAATTCCAGAATAGCAGGACACAGTTGATTGGTTATTGGTTTTACGACACATCGACCGTTGAGTCATGTAGCGTCGCCAATCTCGCACGCCTACTGGCCGCGGGCGAAGAGGTGACAGGTGAGACTCGAACCCGCATCCTATCGATTGTGAGACGAGCAACTTACCCCTAGGCTAATAAAGGATCCTGAAACATGGGCGATCTGAGGTGCCGTGCTGCAACATCTTCTCTACGCCGGGAAGTTAAACTAGACCTGGCACTTCCAGCTCTACTGGTTTACCACACCCGGCTTTTCGCACCCGGAGCACCTGCGATCGACACGCTGCTGATGACGGAATTATCGAGTATGCTAGTGAAACTAAACATCCGTACAAGTGCGGTGTAGCCATTAACCAGCATGCATTTTCGTTTTGGCTATTGTTGGTGTAAACTTCTCGGCCGTACAAGGATTGACGCGACTCCATACTTTGCCATCTTTTCTTGTGTGACAAATTGAAGCTGTCATGCCAGGCTGCAAAAATTTGCAGCGAAAGAAGTATTTGCAGAAGCAACGTTATCAGGCAGTTTTCCGCTGAGGTAGCGACTTGGCCCTATTCGTTGCTCCAAATTGACAAATAATGGGTGTGGTAGGATCATTGACAACTCATCTGAACTGCTTACATAATGCCATTGACCAGGCTTGTTCATTTCTGAAGATTATTGGTTCGGAGCACAATACATGGAGGAAATGGGAGCGCCCAAATGGATTGGGGATCATACTTCCTAGGGTTCCATATTAAAAGTCGATACTATTGGGAGGAAAGGCAACATTGATTGGGTACTTTGACTTCAAACGTATACAAGCAATGCCCATGACATCAACTCTTACCGAGACATGCGAGGTGATCGACCCAACTTGACAGTGTAAAATAATTGACCATGTGACCTGGAAATTCACAGTTAATAGAATTGTGCTATTTCATCCTTGTCTTAGGTTTTTACCATTTCACTACATGTGTGGACAGTCATTATACACACAACTGCTAAAAATGTAAAATGCATGTGACTGAAGTGAAAGGCATTCTGATTTTTTAATCCTTAAGTGGCGATCATTTATTTTCTTCCAATCTTTGACTATTCCCAAGCAACTTCTTTCATCATCCACACAGTTAATGGAGAAGTAATTTTAGGACACTGCAACTTGACCACGGATGACTTGTTTCAGTTGATCAGCCCAGCCTGGGCTCTAGGGTTAATTTGGACGCGGAAACTTAATTTGGTGTCCGTGGTTACCCATAGGAACTAGAAAACAGCGTTTCCGTAAACCAATTTTGGAGTTTCACAAACGAGGTTAACATTTCGACTCAATCTAATCCTTGAATCATGGATTGAAATGTGACAAACCGCACGTGGATAGCATCCATACATTTATAATAACAATATGCCTGCTATTATTTTCTACATAGGCAACTATTGAACCTGAGCATTCCGATTGTTTTTGAAAATCACATGTGAGCCAAGCCGAGAGGTCAACAAGAATAAAAATCCCATAACCAGTCATAGATTACCGTGACGCTGGTCTGTTTTATGCCGCTAACACCGGCGTTTGGGGTGTGTTCTCAATCGCAAGGGTGATTATTCGTAATCCCGCCTCGGCTCCTTGCGCTAGGGGAGGTGGCAAATTGTCGTTCACGGGCGATGGTTAAACGAGCATGACATTGGACCTATCGCTTTCGGAACACGTCAACATTTTCACATAGTAATCGCGACTATTATTCGATTTCTCGAGAGGGTAATCACGAGCGATGGCGTAGTCCGGTTGAATTTACTCCTGTGTACACGGCACGAAGGTTCATACGAGCGGCTCGACCGGCCCGACCATCATACATTTGACTTTCGAGAGCTCAATAGTCATTGTTGTCACAGCGCGTCAACACATTGTTCTGCACATACTGTTCTCTTCGCAAAAGCATTATACACGGTAACCTGTCCGTTGGATGCTATTCCACCATTTTAACCCAAGAGTTCCCATTTCACCAGACAGGAAACTAAATTTCACCAGCCGAAACAAACTTTGAAATCGGTGATGGAGGCGACATTCGACGTGGTAGAACTGTAGACCTAATGGCTCGAGACCTGTGTTGTATGAGGCCATGACAGCTAAGCTGTGCCATTTCCGACTATGGCACGGACTGGCCACTCATCACTTCGCCAAATAGGCAATGTGTGCTGTTGCTATGCTGTCGGTGCTATGAGGTCGGTCTTTCTATGCCGGCATGGTTTGGCATTCATGACACGTCCATGCGCTGAAAAGGCTGTGTTCACAGCAAATATTAGTACATCCTCCAAATAGCATTTGCGAGAGCGGAAGGCAATACGATTAGTCTACCTTACGAACAGCAGCCTGATGGATTTGATTGTAACCCAAACTAGAAAATGGAGAAAACAGTTCATGCCGTTCAGTTGCAATGTCCTACCGAAGTCGGTTACAATACTCACTGACGACGCGACCCAGCTGCTGAATCCTGAACTAGAGTGACCTAGTTGTGGTGTGCCATTGACCTATACCGACACAGTTATAGTAAACCCTGGCCTGCAGGCTGTGCTACATACTTGAAATAGACTGGCCTGGACAAGACTGAGGTGCATCCCAACCTAGAAGGACCTGACTGAGTACTAGGGTGGGCTTATGACCTATGCTGACATGGCTGAAGACTGAGTTGCATCTTAGCCTAGAATGACCCGCTGAATACTGAACTGCATCCTTAATCTGGATTTATGCGAGGTGTGCTCCTGTCCATCTGGACTAGCCCGACTGAGCTCACACATACTAGAATGTTTTCATCTAATTCATACACATGCACTACTTGATTTAGTTATTTTTTTTTTTTGGTTTAACCCAGCACTACTTGATTTCAATCACCTGACTGAGATATATTCTGACCGGCTACCGACCTGGAGGAACTGGTGGACGAATCTGATTGAGCTGCGTCCTGGTCTGTAAAGACCCTATCATGGTGCATTCTGGTCTGCCTGAGTGGTGGCCTGACCTGGTTGAGTGGTACTCTGACCTTCACCGACCTGGCGGAACAGGTGGCCGGATCTGATCGAGCTGCGTCCTGGTCTGGCTGAGCGGCGTCCTGACCTGGCTGAGCGGCATCCTGACCTGGCTGGGCGGCGGCCTGATCCGGTCGAGCATACTCTGACCTTCACCGACCTGACAGTCAGGGACGGTCAGGTCTGGTTCATGGTGCGGTGAAGCTGGTAGCCTGCCATGACTGAGCGGCGTCCTGACCTGGCTGAGAGGTGACCTGACCTGGTTGAGTGGTGACCTGACCTGGTTGAGCGGCGTCCTGACCTGGTTGAGAGGCGTCCTGACCTGGCTGAGCGGCGGCCTGACCTGGTTGAGCGGCGCCTGACCTGGCTAAGCGGCGGCCTGACCTGGTCGAGTTTACTCTGACCTTCACCGACCCGGTGGAGCTGGTAGCCTGCCCTGGTTGAGAGGCGACCTGACCTGGCTGAGCGGTGACCTGACCTGGTTGAGGTGGGCCGTGGCCAGGGCGGCGGCGCACACCAGCGCTGACGAGCTCGACAGGCCGCTGGACGGCGGCACGGTTCCGCTGACCGCCAGCTGGGCGCCCCGCACGGCCGTCAGCTGGCCGCGGTCCTGCACACCCCGCACTCCGCACAGCATGTAGCTGTGCCACGGCACACTGGCCGCCGGCTTCTCCACTCTGCGGCACACGGCACACGGCACACGACCGTCAGCTGGCCGCGGTCCTGCACACCCCGCACTCCGCACAGCATGTAGCTGTGCCACGGCACACTGGCCGCCGGCTTCTCCACTCTGTGGCACACGGCACAAGGCCGTCACACGGCATGTAGTTGTCCCACGGCACACTGGCCGCAGACTCCTCTACCCTGTGACACACGGCACACAGTCATCACACAGCATGTAGCTGTGCCACGGCACATTTGCCGCCCGCCTCTCCATCCTGTGGCACACGGCACACGACCGTTACACAACATGAGATGTGTGCGAACACGTATGCTTGAATGAGTGGTTGCAGTGATGCAACCACTCATTGAAATGATGCTGTGATTTGGTCAAAGGGATGAGCGCGCCGTACCATTTCTATGCGATCAATGAAATATAAAAACCCAACAAATATACAAGATCGAAAGCCACGCAAAGTATTTCGATTGGTCGAGGGCCGAGTGACCCTCAAACAAGATATGTCGGATGGGCTTTGCCAGACACGTTGAAAGGAAAATCTGCAGCTTCTTGCTTTCTGAAGGAGTTCTTTGATCCAATGTCAACAAAGACAGTTCTCACATTGTCCATTTTGAGCAAACCCCATGAAACCAGCGTCCAAGCGCTAGAGGTGTTTTAAAGTTGAATTTTGAGCTCTGGCGTACGATTATAAGTGCTTATATACATGTGAGCTGTTTGGATTTATGCCCTCTCCTGATTTGAAAATAGGAACAATGCACGCTGTTTCCATTGAGTAGGGAGACACACCAGACAAGATCGATGAACTTACAACGGCTGCAAGTAGTGGTTCTACTACAGCAAATCATCGTCGTACGGCCATCATTTGTACGCCGCCTAAGCCCACAGTTCTGAGCCGCTCCTGTCGCAAACTGTCATAGAAGGCTCGGGCGAAGTTACTGGGAGCCGCTGCAGTCTAGCCGCGCATACTCCCGAGGGCGAGCGGGTATCCACCCACCACCAGCATCCGTCCGTCAGTCCGTCAGTCCGTCAGTCCGTCAGTCCGTCAGTCCGTCCGTCAGCCAGTCAGTCCGTCAGTCCGTCAGTCCGTCCGTCCGTCCGTCCGTCCGTCCGTCCGTCCCGTCCGTCCGTCGTCCGTCCGTCTAGTCCGTCGTCCGTCAGTCCGTCAGTCCGTCAGTCCGTCAGTCCGTCCGTCCGTCCGTCCGTCCGTCCATCCGTCCGTCCGCCCGCCCGCCCGCCAGCCCGAGGTGGTGCCTGCGGCTCTGAGGTGGTGTCACAAGTGCGATCGTCTTTTCTCATGTTGTAACGCCGCATAGTATCCAAAAAGCTCAGATAGTCATTGGCAAAGAACCGTTGACAACCAAGACCTACGTATGCACCGATGAGGACACTATTGACGAGGTTGCGCAGCCGACGATAGGTGGCACTGTCTGCACCTGGCCGACAGTGCTGCCAGTCAGTTGGGACGGTGTCTCGGCGGACCTCGGCTCCCTCAGCTCCGGCACGTCACAAACCCAGGGACGGCGCGGTGTTCCGCAGCGCAGGCGCCGATCTGGACAGCAGCGGTCCACCAGATGCTTCCACTTCGACATGAACACACCTAGCTTGGTGCGGACGCCACCGACACGAGCCTAGGCCAATAGCAATGGGTTTTAAGCGTGGTGCACCTCAGCTTGTTGTTCATTGCTTGTTTATCGGGTGTTTCCCGACGCACTTAATGCACGATGACGACTAACGGCGCCGACCACACTGTTTTTCCGGTGGGCCGCGGGACTGGGAAATGTCCCGAATGGTGCGAGTGTTGAACCCGGGACCTTTGGCACCCAGAGCTCAACACCTGAACCACCCGGCCAGCCCGTCCCTAGTCCGTCTCAGCTGGTTCGGTTGCATGGCTGTATGACGCGTTGCGTGACCTTCCGGCGCGGTCATGGACTGTGTGTGGTCGCAACAGCAGGCGCGTCGCCGGTCTCAGTTTGACGAAGCCCTGTACCTGTCTTCCACCCGAGTGTCGGTTGCGCTTCCCGCACGCGCTTCGGCGACACCTCTCACTTGAACTAAAAAGCTGTCACTCTACAGCCAAGCTTCGGTGTAGCTTCTCACCCCATTCCCAATGATAACTCTCGCACGAATTTTGATCTTCAGTTCCGCCCCCCTCCCCCGCCCCCACACCTGAGTTTCAACATCGCCTGTCGACTGAGTGTCGGTGACACAGGTGACGCTGACACGCAGTTCGCAGGTCTGTCAAACGTGTCGCGACACCAGGTCCCACCTGATTAGCTCCGTGGAGCAGCTGAAGTCGCTGTAGATGGGATCGATGTTGGACATCTGCAGTGTCGGACTGGCAGTTGGCCTGACCGCCACCAGAATGTCCTGCTGTATCGCCATCGGGAACACCGAGTAGCCACAGTAGTCGATGTGCTCCCCTATCAGGTTCACCCTGTGGCATTGGGTCATGTCAGGCTGGGTCAAAAGTATCCTGCAACACCGGGTCAGATCAGGTGTACCATAAGGTAGCGGGTCAGGTTGGGCGCACACTGGGGTACAGGATCGCACCAGGTGTACCCTGGGATAATTCATCAGGGGAGCAGAGGAACCAAGAAAAACACAGGGAAACACCAGATGCTACCAATGTGTATTGAGTTTAGTTCGACAAGCTAACGTTTTTAGTATACTACAGAAAACCATCGTTCGCACCAATGGCTATTTAAAGAGAAATGCAGCATTTCAAAGGCGCACAAGCCATGCCAAGAGTGAATGTGTGTTCGCTAAGCTGCCGGCCTTGAGTAACTAGGACAAAATGCACGAGGTAGTGGTGGTCCTCTGTAGTGTAATGTAGTGGTTGTGGTTAGAGCGTCGGTGCAATAAGCGATTGGTTGTGCGTTCGCGACTAGTAGCGAGGGCGGCATTTCCGAGTTGCGGGCAGAGGAAGCAAGGACAACACAGGGAGCACCACACGTTACCAATGTACATCGATTTTTACTTCATCCATCGATCGATTATTGGTTTTACGACACATCGACCGTTGAGTCATGTAGCGTCGCCAATCTCTCACGTCGATTGGTCGCGGGCGAAAGACAGGTGAGATAACCCACAACCTCACCGTGAACGAACAACTACCCCAGGCTACTCGTCCCCGATTTTTACTTCATCAAGCTAACGTGTTGTGCATACCACAGAAAACCACCGATCGCACTAATGCCTGTTTAAAGGGAAATGCACCATATTACATAAAACCGTGGCTCGCAGCAGTGACTATTACCAGACTGGACGGGAAATGCAGCAGTTCAAAGGTTCACCAGCCATGCCAAGAGTGAAGGTGCGTCAGACGAGCTGCCGGCCCTGAGTAATCACGCGCGGGGTGGTGACGGCCATCATTCTAAGTTCTACCAAGAATCCACTCCAATTTAGATGTTCACCCAATAGGGCATCCAATGATCACCGTTGTATGCCTCAGACATCTGCACGTCAGGTCAGATGCATTTCAGCATGCAGTTTGCTCGTTGAAGGTCAAATGCTGACTCATCTCAATTTTGCGGTTATTGATTTTACGACACATCGACTGTTCAGCCATGCAGCGTTGCCAACCTCTCACGCCGATTGGCCGCAGGCGAAGAGGAGCGACAGGTGAGACTCGAACCCACAACTTTTCGATTGTGAGACGGGCAACTTAACTGTAAGGGCGAGTTCCCCATCTTCCCTCCCCATACGCCGGTGTCAGCTGACCTTCAGTTGTACACGGGCAGGTCCCGTCTTGGGGTGGAGCATGCCACGAGGGGTGGCGGGGGGTGCTGGTGGTCCCTCGTCTGGCCGGAGGCCGTCACTCCGGACCCCAAGCCCCTCGATGACCTTGCTTGTAATGATGCCCATGCTGCTGGCGTGCGTGGTGCGGGGCCTCCTGTGGCCGGGTCGGCGTGGCTGCCCGCGGCCCATAGCGATTACATGGGAGTTGTGCCGTGGAGGTGGGCTGAGGCGGGGCGTGGGAGCTTCTGTGGGATCGCGTGTCTGTCGGACACCCGCTGACGGAGGTCCGTCTGTGGCGTCAGCTTTACTTACACTTGCGCAATGCAGCGTTCCATTTGCGTCAATTTGGCGGTTTGTTTCTCGGCGCACCAGGCGTACGAATGAGCCGACGTGGTGAGTCACGCCCACCATCAGCGAACACTGGGAATTGGAAGGGAGAGGAGCATAGGACGAAGGCGACTGGGACCTAAGTGATGATTTAAGGGAGCTTAGCCGCATAAGGCGGTAGTTTCTGGAACACAAAATGTCCGATCTCATCGAAAACTTGACCTTTAACAGGTGTTGGAAGGTCGCCAGCTGACCTAAGCCTTAAAGACTTTCCAAAGAACTCGTTGGCCGCAACACGCTCGTTCCCCTTTCCGTCTCTCCAGGACGTCCAGTTCGAGATCTGGCATGGGCGGCGTCAAATTGACCTCCCCACTTAACTGGCTATCTATCCGGGCGCGTGTTATAGGGACGTTGCCCAAGGTTGTGTTGCCTCTCCATGTCGTCAAATCATGTCCGCCAGACCATACCAAGGTTACTAAGTTCGGCACAATTGTGAAGAATAAGCTGAGATAAGGATGCTATTTAGAATACCGGCGACTCCAAGCAACTTTTCATGCCCATCCATAGATTAAAGTATGCGAATAAATACAAGCACCACCTACTCCGGTGACAACATATAATTAGTCCATTTGACGCCATATATACCTCCCGGGAGCACGAACGAAGAACTCTGGCGGCTGACCGAACTTCGTCTCGAAGAACTCTCCCAATGTTTTCAGCCGGTGCAATTGGTCGCCCGTGACCTCACCAAGATCGCGAACTGGCGGACGTTCTTCTTCCATGTCGACCCTGCAAACAGGTAGCTGCGTCTTAAATTACGGCACAGAGGACGAGCGAGGTAGACACCAGCAGTGTACGTCGTGAAGAGAGATCTAATCTGGACACGTAAGTATCTGCAAACTCGGGGCCTGGCCATCCCTTCCCCCCCCGCCCCCCCCGGGGAAGGGCGGCCCCATGGTGTGGGTGACCAACCAAAAAGAAAGATCGACGAGACGTTGGATAGCTATCTTGTGTTCACGTACTACACGGACAAGGTGTTCGCACCTTTTGCTTAGCATGCAACGCTCATTGCTGCTGTTTGCTATCTCAATCGCCAGTGTATACATCTCCACAACAGGTGATATCAGTAAATATGACTGCTATAAATACTTAGCTCCGTACATGCTTGCACAAACAATGGAAACAACGACCATGGGAGATGGATTTGTGCAATTCGTAGAACTGTACTCCGATGAAAATCATGATAGGCTATGGAATAATGCTGAAACTTAGGTCCCGGAGTACTATACACTACTACTAAATCAATATGTTGTATAATTATAAATCCGCCTGGCGAAGGTTTAAAAGCTAATACATGAACTTTGTCACGGCCTGTGCTTCAGTATTGTGTTGTGATGCCGCGAGGTCCATTGACCTGACCCACCCTTGGATGGAGACGATTGACCCGATTTACCTTTGGGTGGGGAAGATTGACCGGACCTGCCCTTGGGTTGGGACGAAGTCAGAGTTGTGAGCTTGGCACACACGTCACTGATACTATTTTAGGAAGATGCTTACTACGAGGTCTCCGACAAGGAATTCGATGGTGAAGGTTCGCCTTTTACTCGTTCATTAATTCAGTTTATTTCAGTTGCATCCTCTATGTACACACTATAGGCTATTCAGAAGCCACGTCACTGTGTTAAAAAGGTGCATTGGCTGCAACTTACATCCTTGCACACTCGTAAATGCACCAGCCGTTCACAAAAAAATAAGGTATCGCTAGTGTATACGCCAAGAAGATATACACTAACTTACATTAATTTAGAAATCAGCGTGTATCCGCCTCTTTACATTTTTTGCAAAAGAACTTGTCTAGTGTTTCACATCTGTTGGTAGTCTATTGCACTTTTTACACATGAAAGTAAAGTCTTCGCTTGTTGGTTTTTGCTCGTAGAAATCGCAGATTCCCAATCTGCTGGGTGTCGTGCGCGTGATCAGTTTTAGACAACATGGCTCTCCGGCCAACTTGCTGTTCTGTGTGCAAAATAATGTGATGGTGTTCAACAGGTGATGAAGTGAAAGTGATCTAGCAGTTAAAATTCCAAGTTAGTGAATGTCTAAAGATGTGTGGTCGTGCATTCTTTTCCAGTCCGAGCACGGGCATACCATCGCAACAGTTTCTGTGCACGATGGAGTTGAGTTGCGCTACATGTTTCGTAAATGTTTATGCAACATCGTATGAATATTTCCGGTGAGATCATCACACCCCGTATCGGGGAAGTAAAACGCCTCGCTTCCCACGAGGAAGTCTGTGTGATCACGACTGGCATCGTGTGTTTGGCTCCGGGGAGTTAATTTTGGGGTGATTTTAAAACACAAAAAAAATTTTTTAATAAAAAGGCAAGATGAAATCTACCATGGCCCTAAACGTTTTGCCTACCCAAAATTCAACATTACATTTTTTGGGACGCTGAAAGTTTCATTCAAGTACCTTAATCCACTAAAGCGTGATGACTGGTTCAAATTTGTTCGAGGTGACACCACTTGACCTTTAATAACTCGTTGACCATAGATGACCGGATCTCAAGATTTTCACACAGCATACCAAATTGATGCGGAAAAAGGTGTATACAATTCGGCCCGCTACCGCGCGTCAGTTATTTTGGCTTTAGGGAGCTTTTGCACTTTCCGCGATAAACCTCAGGGGGGGGGGTAAAAACACTCCCAAGACGTGTTAAGGAGAGTACGAGCGCGTCAATGATTGTTGTGATGGTGGTTTCATGGTGGCTTGATAGTGGTTTTTATGGTGGTTTGATGTATATATGTAGCTACTAGTTGGTTTATGCGTGCATTGTATGCTAGGTGTTTGCCCATGAACATGAACAGACTTTTTACTGTTCTACTCTCAGAAACTGTGCCAACCACATAATCTTACCCTGACAGATAAAAGTCCATCCATTTGGGATAGATGCATACCACGAGGAAGCCCCTAACAGGAAATTCGATGGTGAATATTGGCTTTTTACTCAACCAGCACTAACCTGATATCTCCATTCACTCTACTCGATCAGATGAAGCAGATGAAACATAATAACAAATGTCATCCATTTCTTGCATACATATTCCTTTGGCGTTTCAAAAAGCCTAGTTCATTTTAAAAACTGACGCTCTAAACAGTAAAAGTTAACGCATACATCATTGCAAATGCATCATGTCACAATTGTGTTGTCTGGGAGGCACTTCACATTACAAAGCGTGGCATGCAATTACCTTCTGGCCGTCATACCTCATACATCACATTATAATCCACTTCACAGATATTGTACATAATGAGCATACCACATGCAGTTCGCTCCAATTTGTCACCATATGCACTCACTAGGGTCGTCACAAGCCAAGAGTCACATATGATTTATGTTGCCTATTTAGTGCCTGGATACATTCCGGTACATACAGTGCCTCCATGTCCACGCAGATCAACGCAGGCGCATATAACGAAAGACTCATTAACAACATAAAACACACTATGCGCATGTGTATAGTTACATTTTTATACGATAAAAAAATGTATATGTAGGTGTGTGTGTTTATTTGTGTGTATGTACGCATGTAGTCCCTGGGACGTGATTTCATGCGACACACTGCTGCCATCTGTGGATTAATGAGCAGCGAAGTGCGGCCAGCCAATGTCAGACGGCATCACACATCCCGGTACCTTTCATAGCTGCATATTTGTGGTGGGTACTTTCCGGCAGCTGCCGTTTGGCCAGTGCAGCTGTCTTGTGCCAGTATGGCAGGATAATGTCGGCTGTGTTATATTTTTTTTTTTTTTTTTTTTTTTTTTTATTTAATTAATAAAAAAAAAAAAAGTTAAAAAAAAAAAAAAAAAAAAAAAAAAAAAAGGGAAAAAAAAATTTTGGGGGGGGGGGGGGTGGAGTTTTTTTGTGGGGGGGTGTTGTTTTTTTTTTGTAATAAAACCCGCCGGCCGGCCGCGGGGGGGGGGGGGCGGGGGGGGTGGGGGGAAAGGGGGGGGGGGGTGGTTGGGGTGGGGGAGGAGTGGTTTTTGTTTTTGAAGGGTAAAAAAATTAAAAAAATTTTTTTTTTGTAGGTTTTTATAATTATTTAGGTTTAATAATTTTTTGGTTTTTTGATTATGGAATTATTTTTTTCTTTTTTTTTTTTTTTTTTTAATTAGGATTTAGGGTAAAAGGTTATTTTTTCACTTGTAAAATTAAAATTAACAGTATTTATTTTGAAGGTGTATGCCAAAAGACGGCTACAGCACCATTACAGCGGCACTTAATATTATTTATAACTACCTCATCTCCACCCACTTACTGCATCTACTCTCTTTTTTAGTTATTATTATCTCCTTCCCTTCGTTTCTTCTTCCATCTTTCGCTAATCCTATAGGTATTTAGATAGAACATTTAGTTCTTAACGAAGTGCGAGTTAACTCATGGCTTTGTTATATATTGCCAGTAGGTGTTAAATTTATTTGCAGTTATGACAGTGCCAACTTAATATGTTAGGTAAGAATCCGTATTTATTTGCCATTTGATCACGGCAAGGTTCGAAGTAGCAACACAGGTTGTTACTATACTCTTATCACAGTTAAGTTATTGAAGTTAAAAAGTGGACGGGGCGTTTTGTGACTAAAAACGGATAAACTTTGGCAGTTCGTCCGTCCAGAAATAAAATATATGACGGCGTTAGGTTGTTGTTTCAGTTGGTAATTTAAATATGCACTCTGGCTGTCTGTGCTTTCGTTTTGCGCTTATAAGCTGTGTCTTTCTCAATCAGCATGATACTTTCATTATATTGCTGATACTTTTGCTATCTATCAGTATATTTATATTACGAACTTTTTCAGACGACTCTCTGGTAGAGCGTATTACAGTTGTTGTGTTCTATATGTATCAAATGTTTGTTTCGTGGTTATACGGATTAGAAGGTGTTTTTGTAAGCTTTGATTGTTTCTTTTTGAGTTTTCTTTGTTTTTTTTTTTTTTTTTTTTTTTTCATTTTTTTTTTTTTTTTTTTTTTTTTTTTTTTTTTTTTTTTTTTTTTTTATAAAAGTGTTTTTTTTGTTTTGTTTTTTTTTTTTTTTTTTTTTTTTTTCGTATTTTTTTTTTTTTTTTTTTTTTTTAGTGGGGGGGGGGGGGGGGAAAAAAAGGGGGGTGGGGGGGGTTGTTTTTTTTTGTTAATTTTTTTTTTTAAAATAAATTTTTCCCGGCCCCTGATCTTTTTTGAATTTAATCTTTTTTTTTTTTTTTTTTTTTTTTTTCATTCTTACTTTTATTTCGGGGGGGGGGTTTTTTTTTTTTTTTTTTCCTTTTTTTTTTTTTTTTTTTTTTTTTTTTTTTTTTCCCCAGTTTTTTTTAGTGTTTTTAATTTCCCTTTAAAATGACCCCC
Organism: Imbricaverruca yamaguchii; assembly: GCA_034440575.1. Classification (NCBI taxonomy): domain Eukaryota; kingdom Metazoa; phylum Arthropoda; class Thecostraca; family Neoverrucidae; genus Imbricaverruca; species Imbricaverruca yamaguchii. Next base: position 181,383 of record JAOTOL010001077.1, on the reverse strand, counting down.
TAGTGTATATCGACCATGACCCGGACATGTCATGGCTAATGGCGTAGTGGTGCCAGTTCTGGCACCACACTACTGCCAGCTCTGGCACCACACTACTGCCAGCTCTGGCACCACACTACTGCCAGCTCTGGCACCACACTACTGCCAGCTCTGGTACCACACTACTGCCAGCTCTGGCACCACACTACTGCCAGCTCTGGCACCACATTACTGCCAGCTCTGGCACCACACTACTGCCAACTCTGGTACCACACTGCCATCTCTGACAGCATACTACATCCACTGGCCCCACGTAGGCCGACAGCTAGTTCCTCAACAGCACGTGACAACGGACGGCATCGCGTTGCCGGTACACGAGAGCCACGTGTTGTCGCCGGTACACGAGAGCCACGTGTCGCCGGTACACGAGAGCCACGTGCTGTCGCCGGTACACGAGAGCCACGTGTTGTCCCCGGTACACGAGAGCCACGTGTTGTTGCCGGTACACGAGAGCCACATGTTGTTGCCGGTACACGAGAGCCACGTGTTGCCGGTACACAAGAGCCACGTGCTGTCGCCAGTACACGAGAGCCACGTATTGTCCCCGGTACACGAGAGCCACGTGTTGCCGGCACACGACAGCCACGTGTTGTCACCGTTTCTCGACAGCACGTGGCGACGGAAGGCGCCGCGATGCCGGTACACGAGAGGATCGGTGGGTACTGCCGCGTTCTGGCCGTCCATCGACGGACGGTGTCGTGTTGCTGGTACGCGAGAGCATCGGTGAGTACTGTCATGTTATCGCCGTCTATCGACAGATGATACTTCCGGAGACGCTTGGTCCACGGCCCAGCGGAACCGCCTCGCCGCTCTGAACAGTACCGTCACGGCGCACTACCGCTCGAGACGGTGCCACCCGATTGTTCCGACACTCGGCAGTGCCACCAGACTGTTTCTACACCAGACAGTGCCACTAGATTGTCCCGACATCCGACCGTTCCGACACCCGACAATACCACTCGACTGTTTCTACGCCAGACAGTACCACCAGATTGTTTCGACACTCGACGGTACCACCTGACTCTTCCGACAACCTATTGCTCGAGGAAATCCCACCAGACTGTTCGGGGAAACACCACCCTCCCTTCTTAGCGGAGAAGTATTACTTCTTCTCGGAGAGGCATGCACACTTCTTCGAGAAACATCGTTCCGGCACTTCCAGTAGTCGTCCGTGACCTTGAATGTAGCTGCGGTGAGCCTCGGCAGTGCGGGTCTGCACCTGTTCGGGGACGACTGCGTGACCTTGAATGTAGCTGCGTCGAGGCGCGTGAGCCTCGCCTGTGCGGGTCTGCACCTGTTCGGGGACGACTGCGGCCGGGAGCACCGGATAATTATATCGATCAAGAACGTGGGCTTCATAGGGCCAGGCAAGAAGAGTGCACTCAATGTGACGGAATTGGTTGGTTATTGGTTTTACGACACGTTGACCGTTGAGTCATGCGGCGTCGCCAATCTGTCACGCCGATTGGTCGCGGGAGAAGAGTAGCGACAGGTGAGACTCGAACCCACAACCTTTCGATTGTGAGACGGGCAACTTACCCCTAGACTACTCGTCCCCAATGTGACGGAACATCTACCTGTCGCTGCTGACTCGGTGGTTCAGAGCGCCGGTCAAGCAGAGTGCACTCTGACGAAACATAGCAGAGTGCGCGTTGACGAAACATAGCAGAGTGCGCGTTGACAAAACATAGCAGAGTGCACTCTGACGAAACATAGCAGAGTACACTCTCATGAAACAGCATAACGCACTTGGAGTGGCAGGTGAACAGAATGCAACCAACCTGACCAAACATCCACCTGTCCCTGCTGACTCTGTGGCGTAACTTCGGTTCAGATACGCGAGTGAGCACACCGCTGTGTACTGCAGTCAGCTTCTCTAATGTGCATCCTCACGAACGTTGCGCGCCAGTGTTGGCAACAGGAAGGGACTAAAGTAAAAACTAAAATCATTTGAACATCGGGGAGATGTCTCCCACCCAGCCATGTGTGTTTTAGATGCCTTCAGCACCTAAAACACGCACTATCACGTAAAACTCCGGTAAATGTTTGAGCTTCACTTCCAAAACATATCGCATTTTTCGTTTCCGTCCAAACTTACCCAAAATCGGGTATCAAGCGATAGCCCGTGGTGAACCCTCGAGCGACATTTAAAGCCGAGACATGTCAAAGTCAGACCTCAAGGCCAGAGGTGAGTTTGAATAAGTCATCGCGTCATCGCGTTTCGGCACTATGCCTTCAGCCTGCATCAAGTGGGTGTCTTTCGACATGGCTTGCCGTACGATATCAGAAAGCTGTGAAATCGAAATAACTTCGAAGGTCTTCAATGTCCGGTGTGTGTAGAATGGTTCAGTGTAATGTTGTAGTAAGGGAAAATCTCTTTTTGCTTGCAGCTAACCTAATGAATGGCACAGCGAAGATTTTCCTAAGGGCAAGACCGGAAAAAAATTCAATGAAAAAGTTAAGGCCTTGGCCGAGCGAAGAGCACCAAAAATGCATGGCATTTTGTGGTGAAAATCTAAAAAATTATCGTTTCCTCAAGTGTGCTTTTGCTTGCAAAGAGGAGCTGGAGGGGAAGGGGAAGCTTGACTGCACCTCAGACTGTGACAGCAGGCACTCATATCCATTTCACTTGTAGCTCCGCCAAGAAATCCGTGATAGCTTGCTCGGACGATGTCTCACTGCTGACATTTAGTTTACAGTGCTACATTGGTTCTCGGAATATATAAATATTCACTTTTTTCAAACAAGTTTCCCCATTATTCTGTACAATGTCAAATGGTTCAACGGAAGTTGTCAAATCATGCAAGAGAAGTCACATATAAATGCGCGCGTTATAACCAGGATTTCACAACAGTGAGGGACCGATGCTGTAGTAAGGCGAAGATCCAGGAATTGTCACTGAACACTTGTCTGGATGAGTGTCACCTATTTGGAGCACCACTGCGAAGATGCAAGGGGAGGCGCCTTTTCCTCTAAGAGGGGCACCCGCGGCTAAAAAAAAAATAAAGGGTTATGGGACGGTGCACTCTAGCCTTCTCAGAGGGGCGCTTTTCCTTCCAAGAGGCCTTTCTCCGTGAGAGGGGTGCCTCCGGCTGAAAAATTCGATGGGTACACTCGAAACTTCTCGAAGGAACGCCTTTTCCCGGCCTCAGACTCCACCTTCCATGAGGGGAGGTGCATTCCCCAGTGGCACCCCCGATATCCGTCCAAAGTTGTTATTGCATCAATGTGACCCCGTAACACATGAAAACATGGAAAAGGCTTATGTAGGTCTATATTTACTACAACAAAACCCGTCGTTCAACATCGACTGTTTTCCTGTTACAAGAGGGCAACATTTAGCATAGTTATAGCATTTTTGTATGGTAATTATAAAATCTGACCAGGCACATAGGTACGGCATAAAGCTAGATGTGTACACAGGCAGTGGCATAATCAGAGAAACTTAAATTTTGTCGGAAGCTTCCACTCCTCCCCCGCCCCAAGTTTCAGATTTAACAACGGTAAGTCTGGAAACCAGACCATAAAATGAACTGGCTGATATCCATCGATTTGTTTGCGTGTGGGAGTGACTTACCTCTTTTTCCTGACCAATCTTCCCGCGCCCCGGCTTCACGAGACTAACAACACGGCTCTTGTCGCATCAGCTTCAAAATATCAACCCACATCGAAGGCGCTGAGCGCTCAGTGGCGTTAGCCAGCACACCTCGACTCCTGTCTGGTCCTAGCCACAGCAGCCCAGACCGGCGTTGGCCCGCACACGTGCTTCCGGCCGGGATCGATCCGATGCCAACATACTGAGCTGCCACTACGCGCCTCTGCAGTTGCAGTTGCAGGGCTGCCAGATCCCTCACAAAGTCATTAGAACGAGCCTAAATATCTCAGGATTCTCCGTAGACATGCGAAATGGGCTCTCCAGTGTGCTGCCGTTCTCACCACGCAGGCTAAAAAATCGCCAGTTTTGCAAAGAGCGGACTGTGACAGTTGGCAAGCACCGGCCGCCGTATATACCACTGCCATCTACCTGGCAAATAACGAACCACCAGTACCTCGGCTACCAGCCAGTCTTAACCCGCGTCGTCTTTCTGTTCAAATCCTCACACCCCTCGGGGGGGGGGGGGCGGTTGCAGACACCCTCTAAAATCCAAACTAAGCATCGCACGAAAACGAAAGAGGTCTCATCGGAAAGCGCTCGACGAGTAGGGTCCGGGTTCAACCTCCAAGACAATTTCTCCCAAAAGTGACGTCACTAGGGGGGATATATTTTCACGACTTTTCACGACTTACATTATGTTTTTGACTCTGGGAAGTTCATTTTGCGGGATATATGAAAAACAAAATTTGTTTGGAATGAGAAAAGGACAGCGAAATCGACCAGGCTTATAATTTGTTTTGGCCCCCCAGAAATAAAAATTGTATTTTTTATTAAAAAATTTGAGGTTTCCAAGTTTTCTTTAATTTTCCTCTTCCAATGGGTAGAGCAGACCGAGAAACGTTGTTGGAAATCAACTTGGACCAATAAAAATGCTTACTTTAGCCAGAATCCTGTATTTGAACTGGAATTTGGCAAATACGCAAAATTTATACGTAGTCAAAAACGGAAAAGACAAAGTCAACTCGTACGTTTTGTTGCATCCGTAAAGATAAGCAAACGCTGAAAGTTTCATTAAAATATCTGTATCCGTTAAAAAGTGACGACTGGTTGAACGTTTTTGGAGGTGACCTCACTTGACCTTGACTAACTCGTTGACCCTTGATGACCTGACCTAAAAATTTCGAATCATCATATCAAATTGATGTGGGAAAAGGTATCCCAAATTTTGGCGCGTTGCCGCGCGGTTCGTCCGCTATCCGAGAAAAACATGAGGGGGCGGTTGAAGACCACCCCTCGATACGGGACGGGTAAAAGTATGTTTCCATGCTCTGTTACAAAGCCTTGGCGAACCTAGGAATTGTCATGGTGCACATGCCGGGATGGGCCCCTTGGTCCTAGTGGCGCCTCAGAGAGAGGGAAAGAGAAAGAGAGAATGGCGCGAAAAAAAGAGATAAATAAGATAAAAGAGATAAGATAAGATAGAGATAAATAGAAAAAGAAAATAGAATAGATAGAGATAGAGATAATAGAAAGAGGGGGCAAGGCATTGAGCTTTCGAATGGCGCCTTTTGCCATCGGAGGGGCGCCTCGGACTGAAAAAAAATGATCGAGGAGCCCTAGTGAAAATATCCCACCAACATAATCCCCAGAAAAAAACCCACAAGTTAGATATAATTAGCTGGTGTAAAATACGGGTGATCATGGACCCAACTGCTTCTTTCTGTCAGCCGCTCTGTTCAGACATAGTTTACTAGAAACGGTGTTCATGATAAGGGTGAAGCCAAGGGTGTCGATTTGTATCCTTTTGTGAGGGCCATGGCCCCACCACTGTTGATCTTCCTCCATGTTGATTTGGCCCCCCAATAACCTATGCTGTTTTCATGCTGATAAGAAAGCTAAAGGAAGAAAAAAGAACGCCATGGTACATAGCAAACTTAGTTGATGTTAACACGCGCCCTGGAGGGCCTCTGAAAATCACGCGTACTGGAGGGGGCGAAACCCGCCCCTTAAGATTTCGGCTCCTATTAAGGCTAGAGAAATTAAATTTACAGAGTTGGCGGGTACGGTAGTGAACTCTATTGTGTGCAAATTTCATGACCTTAGGTCAATATTTTCAAGGTCAAATGAGTCCAAAATAACAAAATTTTCTGGTTTTGCGTACCTTAGATTGTCAATGTTATGGATCACTGTAATTGTGTTTATATGCTCCAAAATTGGCATTAATGATGTTTTTGACATTATTAATGATGCAATACAGATGCAAAATCCACCATTTGACCTCAGACAACCTATTTAGGAGTACTTTATCACGTCATTACCTGTTCCAGCTACCGGAACCGGGCTGCCCACCCGACTGCTCCGTCGGGCGGCTCGGCACAATCGGCTTCGCAAAGAAAGGAGTGAAATACATGAATAAAGTGTGGAAACGCTCAGACACACAATGACAAGCAGTAGATTTCCCGATGTTTAGGGAGTAACATGCAAAATAACATCAATCGCATAACTGTCATTTGTATTTATGACAACATTCCAGTTGACCAAGTTTGGTTCTATTAGCCTGTCATGAACTTGACCTGACTTGACCTCGGCGACCTAACATGGCTTTTAAATTATATAGGATAACAAAATGCATTAAACAAGTCGCTAGTGTTGTCAAGAACAGTTCCCTTTTGCCAAAATACGCGAAGCCCATCAGCGCCGATTGTTGTGATCTGGCGCTGCGAATTGTTTTTACTTTAACGGTCCCTAACTTGAAAGGTTTTCGGCCGATTTTCATTTTTCTTACTTTATACAACGCGCCGGGCATTTCCAAGTAGGTACGCAAAAAATGGCGTATATCGGCCGGGACAAGACGGAGTTATGTACGAAAAATCGGAGGGGTGGTCGGATTTCGTCATACTCCCTCCAGGGCGTGTGTTAAACTGTTATAATCTTGACCTGTCTTGACCTCGGTGACCTGACATGACTTTGAAACAACATAGCATAACAATGTACACCAAACAAGTCGCTAGTTTCGCCAAGAACACTTCCTTGTTGCCAATATACGGGAAGCGCATCAGCACCGATATTTGTGGTCTGGCGCTGATAAAGTTTTGACTTTAGCGACCCCTAACTCGAAAAAGTTTCGGTCGATTTTCATTTTTCTTACTTTAAACAACGTGTCGGTCATTTATAACCAGGTACACAAACAATGGCGTATATCGGCCGGTACAATCTGGAGTTATCTACGAAAAACCAGAGGGGTCGGCGGATTTCTCCCCCCTACAGGGGGCGTGTTAACCACTAACTCGAGAGAAAAAAATCCGCCGATTTTTATTTTTCTTGCTTTAAGCAACGCGCCGGTAATTTTTAAGCAGGTACACGAACAATGGCGTATATCGGCCGGCAAAAAGAAACAGATTAGGTTTAGATAGTGAACTCCCCGACCATGAACTCGCCCCCCAAAAATATACATTCCGAAAAATATACTTCCATACTTTCTGAAAATGAGGTGTGAATACTGGTGACAAACAATAAGTGTAAGATTTTCGAACAGAGGAAGGGGTAGCAAGATGCCTGACCAACCATGTCCAACACAAACATCCGCAAATTACTGGAGATGTTTTGCACTGGGACATTCTGACGCTGGGACAGTCTGTCGCATCCCACTATTTTTGGCTGGTAGTTATTGTGAAATAACAACACACCGCCGCAGACCGTCCATGTGTCAGAATTTTAAGCTGTCCCAACAACTCGCGATATTTAAAGATAGGCGATACAGCAGTGCGTAAATACGCGGTTTCCTGATACCAAACCATGCAGCCATATATGCTCCAGCTCTGACCTGGTACCCCCACCCCCGACATCTGGAGGACTACATCTGACCTACGACAGGGCAACACTTGCAAAATGGACTGGTAAAATAGTGTATCAGATATTGCAACAGGTCGCCTTGTTTTCTGAACACGGAAGCCCCGGTCGTGACAGAGACGAGCGTAGTTATTGTATGGTTGGTTGGCGACTGGTTCAACTTTTTTGATACAGCTAAGCAAGCCGCATCAGCCTAGCCTTTGGACACAACCGTGATGTGTGTGGAAGCAATTGACGCAGATGTCAATGAGGTAACCGGGAATCAGAATCGTAACACACATTCAGTCTTCCGGACTTGAAAAGGAGATTCATATGTCAGCCAGCCTGTCAGTTGTGGCCGAAAATCGCCATCACTCATGTGCGCTGCATTACGAATACTTTCCCACATTCCCAGGCAGCTGATACACCCCTGGTCTTGCATCACATCGGCCCACGTCACTTACGATTTGGTGATCAGCGTGGGGAAAGCAGCCAATTCGACCGGCGTGCACGCAGGTCTGGCGGCTCGGTCGAACGCCCAAGGCCAGCTGAATCAGCCGTCGACGGTCGACTGCAGGGGGTGGGGGTGGGGGTGCGACACGCGGCACAGGTGCGAGCGCGCCCAGGAGACGAGCACCTGGTCCGGCGCGGCGATCTCACGTCGCCTGACCGACGAAGGCGACACGGAGGCTCGGACGAGACGCCGGCGAGTCGGCCACGCACAGCGACACTATCGGCCACCACGGCTGACGTCGAGGCGAGTCGGGCGCCCGGTCGGACGTCCCGGCGGTGCTGGTGCGATAGGCAGCGACGTGCGGCGCAAGCGGCCACCAGCGCCAGCCGGCACCTCGGAGACGACGGGCCGGTCTTCCTGAGCGAGACGGAACCGCCGGACGGCACCTCGGAGACGACGGGCCGGTCTTCCCGAGCGAGACGGAACCGCCGGACGGCACCTCGGAGACGACGGGCCGGTCTTACCGAGCGAGACGGAACCGCCGGACGGCACCTCGGAGACGACGGGCCGGTCTTCCCGAGCGAGACGGAACCGCCGGACGGCACCTCGGAGACGACAGGCCGGTCTTACCGGGCGAGACGGAAACCGCCGGACGGCACCTCGGAGACGACAGGCCGGTCTTCCCGAGCGAGACGGAACCGCCGGACGGCACCTCGGAGACGACAGGCCGGTCTTACCGGGCGAGACGGAACCGCCGGACGGCACCTCGGAGACGACAGGCCGGTCTTACCGAGCGAGACGGAACCGCCGGACGGCACCTCGGAGACGACAAGCCGGTCTTCCCGAGCGAGACGGAACCGCCGGACGGCACCTCGGAACGACGCGCCGGTCTTCCCGAGCGAGACGGAACCGCCGGACGGCACCTCGGAACGATACGCCGGTCTTCCCGAGCGAGACGGAACCGCCGGACGGCACTGGAGACGCGCCGGTCTTACCGGGCGAGACGGAACCGCCGGACGGCACCTCGGAGACGATAGGCCGGTCTTCCCGAGCGAGACGGAACCGCCGGACGGCACCTCGGAGACGATAGGCCGGTCTTCCGGAGCGTGACGGAACCGCCGGCCGGCACCTCGGAGACGACGGATCGGTCTTACCGAGCGAGACGGAACCGCCGGACGGCACCTCGGAGACGACGGATCGGTCTTACCGAGCGAGACGGAACCGCCGGACGGCACCTCGGAGACGATAGGCCGGTCTTCCCGAGCGAGACGGAACCCCGGCCGGTCTGCGGCTATACGCGGTGTGTGACGGGCACGGCGCCCGGGCGGCTTCTCAGGCCGTATCTGCCGTCGACACGGCGTGTACACAACACCGGTCAAGTGGTCCGACCATTGGCCGATAGTGCGCACCGACGGTGGGCACACAACAGTGAGCAGATGTTGTGTCTTGTCGGTACCGGTCCGCCCATGCCGACATCGGCGCTGATTTACAGAGGCGCTGATTTACTGAGGCGCGTACCCTCATGTTGTTGAGGAGTCTGACAGCTTGAATTAATTATTTATTTCACAACGCATGCCCTCCACGTGCAGTGGCTCTTATGGACAGTCTGGGCACGATGTGTACACACCATGAATGAGTGCAGCATGGCCAATGTAAGAAATATTGCGGTTAAGATTCGAGCCTTACATGGGAAATGCCAATGTTTCGGTACAACATTCAAGTGCGCACGGGTGATCAAGGTGCACACCCAGATAGGAATCCTCGGTCAGTATCTCACTCAAGATCACTATCTAGATTTATAATGTAATAGTACATGTAACGGACGTCATACACTCCTCCACATACCATCATTTCTCCGCATTTCCGAGCAACTATTCCGCAAAGTATCTCAATGCATTGTCCCCACAATGGAACTAGGTCATATTGGAAACCCGGCTTGTGGTGGTGGTTTTTGGTTTTTCGACAGTTAGACCGTTGAGTCATGTAGCGTCGATAATCTCTCGCGCCAATTGGCCGCGGGTGAATAGTCGCGACAAGTGAGACTCGAACCCACAATCTCTCGATTGTGAGATGGGCAATTTACCCCTAGACTACTCGTCCCCGGAAAGCTGGGTTAGGTGAACTCTGATGTACCTATACATATATTTGCAATAATCAACATCGTACAATAACAATAATCTTGATATAATCACAAGATAAACATTCAAGTTCCAGCGAAGTACGCAAATCGGAATAGCCAATTAAGCCACAACGTAAATTACCCAACAATATACTATTGGCGTCGCAAGTAGCTATGTCGTTTCTACGATACCATTATTTATGAAGTGCTGCATAATCACATATGTACAACTGGAATCCGATCGATGAAAACCATGACATAGACTCCGTTACACAACATAACTTATGGCTAGTAAACACTTAGATAACATCGAAGGTAATACGTCACCAACATCTCGCCTCATCTACGCCATCGCACTGCTCGACCAATGAATATACTGGTTTTTTTTCCGGCCAACTCCCGACCACAACTGCTCCGAACAAACAATAGCGAACGCAGGCCGACGGCAGACGAGCGGGGGGCACACACAGTCGATACAGGACGCTCACCAACACGCGAACAAAACGACTCTGCCAGCGGCCCACCTGCCCCAGCCAGGGGCCCATCTGACTCAGCCAACGTCCCACCTGAGCCTGCCAGCGGCCCATCTGACTCAGCCAGCGGCCCACTTAATCCGCGGCCCACCTGACTCTGCCAAGGGCCCCTGGCTCTGTCAGCGGCCCACCTGACTCTGCCTTCCAGCGGCCCACCTGACTCCGCCAGGGGCCAACCTGACTCTACCAGCGTCCCACCTGAATCTGCCAGCGCACACCTGACTCAACCAGTATCCCACCTGGCTTCCAGTGGCCCACCTGACTCTGCCGGTGGACCACCTACTCAGCCAACTGCCAGCCCTCTGCCGGCCTGACTGCCAGCCCTCAGGCCGTCCACTTGTCACGTGGCCGTCTACATAGCACAGGAACGTGCTGACACGCCCGGTCCGTGCGGTGCGGTGCCTCCTCCCTCCTCAGCTGCTCTGAGACGAACTCTCCATGCCTGTGAGCGAACACACACACTCTCTCAGGTCAGCCATGCACACCACACGAGCATACAAACATACACATGCTAGACAAAATAGCACCAGACTGCTAAACGCTATCTCATGTAATGCAAGCGCGCATGGCAAAAACTGGAAGAGATGAGCGACACGGTACAATTGGAGGGGATGGGGGCGTCGGTACTTAAACACACATATTTAGTCCCATTCGTCAGCCTATTTTGAAGATTAAATTTCAGACAATCGCGGCCCACCCGCCAATTCAAAGTGTTAAATCACGGTCGACCACTGCGGACCAGAAATAACTCAATAACCGAACTACCACTGGGAATGCTTTCATCTCAATGGTTTGGTGGTAAATATTGGCGCCTGTTGGATCGACAGGTACACAACAGGAACACCTTAGCACGCGCACTGGAGGGGGGGGGGGCAATGCGCCCACCTCTCCTGCTTTTCGACGATGTGTCATAAACGGACAGAGATATGGTAATTGAACCTTCGGAGTTTGATTAAAATTGATAAACGCATCCTATGCATACATAATGCTTACAATTAATTGGGACATATCGGAACTGCGGGGGTGCACAGTCGACGTAACGGGCATCCAACCGCCGAGCGTTCAAGGTCGCACGTGTTTCGTCGGCTCCTTGAGGGGCCCCTATCCTTGAGCCTGAGCATCACGCACTGCGGATACAGGCGTGGGGATATTGTCGGCACCGGCTCCTACTTCATACGGGCCGGCGTGAAGTCTAGCGACGGGACGGAAGCGGCATACGTTATATTAACACTGGCCGAGCGCAAGCCGCAACATTGCGTTGGACACCGCAGACATGATTCATCTATCGTAATCCTTCGATCCGGTACCATCCTCCTCGAGCCCCCGGCCCGCATCATGTCCCCGGGGCAGTACCGCACTCAACGGCCCGAGCATTCAGGCCAGACTTCAACCTCGCGCAGTGCACAAGCACTACGGCCGGGAGCCTAACGCCGAGCGGATGCTCGCCCTGCCGGCGCACTCACTGCTGTCGGAGTACTCTTCGGGGATGGCGGATCTCTGGTGGTAGTACTCGAACACAACGAACAGCAGTACGATGAGCGAGATGCCCACCAGTGGATACACCACGTGCTGCACCTGGGACACCAGGCGCGCCGCCACCACGTACACCTGGCGACAGGGGTACACCAGGTACGGCTTCACACTTGGTTACACGAGAGCAGCTGGGTGCACGAACGTATCACTACAGCTGGAACCGTAACGAAGTTCTCAGCACAGTTCATCACGTCAAAATTATCACATGGATCACATCACAAAGTTCACATCAAAGTTACCAACGCTTGAGAAGCGCCCAATGTGACGGATATGAAGGACAGAAACTAAGCAGAACACCTGAGCACAATGAGTGCAAAACTAACACTCCTGTATTAATACGGATCACTGACGGAGGGTATAACGCAGCCACCGTTATCAGACTGCGTAAACACCTGCAACAATTACAATCCATGCTGCTACATAACATTCATGCCGGATCTGGTGAGAACAATGAAAGGACTGCCTTGTCACATATCAGGGTTAAAATAGTGGTTTTTCGTTGGGTGTGAGATGACAAAACGAGCACGGTAGGATGTCGAAATTCGTCATGGAATTAGTGCCGTTCAAAATGCTTTTCATGCATTTCAGTCTCAAATTTGACCAAATGGTGTAGGCACTTATCACGCGCCCTGGAGGGCCTCTGAAACTTACGCGCACTGGAGGGAGGCCGATTCCGCCCCCCTAAGATATCGGCTCCCATTAAGGCTAGAGCAACGAAATTCGCAGGGTGGATGGGAACGATAGTTAACTCTATTGTGTGCAAATTTCGTGACCTTAGGCCAATATCTTCAAGGTCAAATGAGGTCAAAATAGCAAAATATTCCGGTTTTGCGTGGCTTGGCTTGTCATTGTTGTGATTCGCTGTGATTGTGTTTTAATGCTCCAAAATTGTCATTAATGATATTTTGGACATTACTAATGACGTAATAGATATGCCAGATCCGTCATTTCACCTCAGGTCACCTTTATAGAAGCACTTTATCGGGTCATTACCTGCTCAAGTTACCGGAACCGGGCTGCCCACCTGACTGCTCCGTTGGGAGGCTCTCACAATGGGATTCGCAAAGAAAGGAGTGAAATACATGAATGAAGTATAGAAACACTTAGGCACACAATGACAAACAGTAGATTTCCGGATGTACATGGAGTAACATGCAAAGTGACATCAATCGCATGACAGTCATTTCTATTTATGACAACATTCCAGTTGACCAAGTTTGGTTCCATTGGCCTGTCATGATGACCTCGGCGACCTAACATGACTTTTAAATTATATTCCATAACAATATGCATCAAACAAGTCGCTTAGTATTGTCAAGAACACTTCCATTTTGCTAATGTACGGGAAGCGTATCAGCGCCGATTTCTGTGATCTGGGGCTGCGATTAAAAAAAAAAAAACTTTAACGGACCATAAAATAAAAACGTTTCGGCCGATTTGCATTTTTCTTGCTTTACCCAATGCGCCGGTCATTTCTAAGTAGGTACGGAAAAATGGCGTATAACGGCCGGTACAATATGGAGTCGTGTACGAAAAATCGGAGGGGTGGGCGGATTTCGCCCTCCACCCCTCCAGGGCGTGTGTTAACCTGTCATGAACTTGACCTGACTTGACCTCGGTGATCTGACATGACTTTGAAACATTGTAGCATAACAATATACATCAAACAAGTCGCTAGTGTTGCCAAGAACACCTACTTTTTGCCAATATACGGGAAGCGCATCAGCGCCGATATTTGTGGTCTGGCGCTGAAATTTGTTTTTTGACTTTACAGACCCCTAACTCGAAATATTTTCGGTATATCTTCGTTTTTCTTTCTTTAAACAACGTGCCGTTCATTTCTAAGCAGATACACAAACAATGACGTATATCGGCCGGTAAAATCGGCAGTCATCTACGAAAAACCGGAGGGGTGGGTGGATTTCGCCCCCTCCTGGACGCGTGTTAAAACTATACCTTTATCATCTGTTTTGAAATTCATAATTCAAGATGAGCTATAGTCGGGATAGGGAGAATAACATCTACACTAACTGGTAGTACATGCCACATCACATTATAGGTAATCCCTTTACCTGAAACTTCATTGCGAAATGTTCGTGTATCAGAGTTCCTTATCGAGAGCATGCACATGCCACTTATAAACGAGATGCTGTTAGAAAGGAGACACGAAAACTTCATAATCATGCATCAAGGAGCAGGATGTCGATACTTCTTGGAGAAGTAGGTCGATTGAGTGTTCATAAAGTGGTATATTCCACCATATTTAACGAACAACTTATCAGTCGCGCCGACGCAGGCGAAATTACCATGATGTCATCGTAGAGAACGTTGTAGGAGGTGTGCTCGGCCACCTGTATGCGGAAATGGTAGAGCCCAGTGCCTGTCATCAGGATTCGGACGCGCTGCGGGTCGACCAGGTGGCGGTCGAATGCGGACAGGTTGCGGTAGTAGATGTAGGTCAGGTCGGGGTCCAGCAGAACTGGGGGATTACACTGTCGTCAGTATCTGTGCTGGTGGCAGATATATGCCAGGTCGGGGTAAGGCAGCACTGGGGGCTACACTGACGTCAGCTTCCGTGTGGTGGTAGGTGTAGGCCAAACCGGGGCCAGTACTGGGGGATTACACTGTCGTCGGTCTCTGTGCTGGTGGTAGGTGCGGGCCAAGCCACGGTCCAGCAGAACTGGGGATGACGGGGGTAGGCACACTGTCGTGAGTCTGTGCTGGTGGCAGACATATGCGAGGTCGAGGTTCAGCAGCATTGGGAGTTACACTATCGTAGTCATGTATGATGCCAAGAGCTTCAAACGACATTGCTCTGTATAATGATCCTTATCCAGTGCTGCATTGGGATATGCTGGAAATCAGACTAGCGTCTCAGTTTTCCAATACATCAAAGTGACATTATACATTCCGGCACCCGTTTGCGTACCCAGACGTCATCCACTCTTGCGTACTTCACAAACCGCCAAGACGTCACAATACGAGACTGGCACGGAAAAGCGTTGGGCAGTGCAGTATCGCATTACTACCGACATCTGTGCAGCGATTCGTGACACATCACCATATGCGATTGCGAAACGGTATTTTCATTTAATGTCAGCATCATTCTATTTCTCTGATCTATTGCTGGTCAAAGTAATGGACCATAAACTCTGCACTCTTATGTTACAAACTGACCCGGCATTTTTACCGTGGAGTATGGCAAGAGGCCTGCGATCTATTCATCAATGATACTATTCACCACTGCCTTTTCAGTTTCGTCAGCTGAATTTTGGTTCATTGAAAGCAGAAGAGTACAAACAAAGAGGATCCATCTGGAAATTAGGAACTTGAGATTAAATGGGTCGAAAGGATATGGAGATGCAAGACAAAGGAAGCGCAATGTATCTCGTCTATCGCTATTACGGGGAAGCCAACTAGAATATGCCTCACAAACCAAAGAGGACTTTGGAAAATCGCTAGCATGAAGTGTATCATGAATCCAGGTCAACATTGTGAGTTTATCCGTCGCGACGTAGCACTGACCTAGGGTAGGTGTGAGCCGCATACCATGGGCAATGCGAGGCGTCCATCTGAGGTTGTCCACAAATACGAACGACACCACTCACCAGAAACGTTCAAGGCGTACAAACATCACAGAACACCATGCAGATGCACCATGAGAGGCGCCAGAAAGACTTCTTGGATGCGTCTTGCACTTAATTTAATAGATTCACCCTTATCGGTAAAATATGGTCACTTCGAAAACATTCCAACACAGATTAAGATCACCAAAAAAACCCAGACATAACAACACCAAAACAGACCCACAAACCATCGCAGACATTTTCGCGCACAACTATCACATTGGATTATCAATACTCCCATTTGACACTCCACCCGCAAGCAAACATATAAGCCCACATCTTTACAACACTAGATGCACACTGGCATAACTACAATTAGCAGTTTCAAAAAGAGGTAGCACCAGCGTAGGACCAGACAACACATGCTTCTCATTCCTCAAATACCTTTCGACGCAAACAATCCACGCCATCTTTGACATTTACAACACACATACCCTCAGTCTTGGCTACACACCTTTTTCATACCTATCTCCAAACCAAACACTGATCAAACTGCTTCCGATTCATACCATCCCATCACCTTAACCAGCTGTTATCATACAGTTTTCGAACGCCTGATAAAACACGCATCCTCTATATTCTTAACAAACTAGTCTCTCCCTTACCATGAAGCTTCCTTCCTGATAGCTATTGCCTCAACAATCTCACTATCAACATAACAACATTATATCAACACTTACATAACATAGACATGCAGGGAAAGGTAGGACATAATCTTTACTTCTACTTACTAAATCGAACATTTCAAATGAAAATAGGCTAAACACTTCAGATACTAAATTTCCCGCCACTGGTGTAAGGCAATGTCCAGTTCTTAGCCATCTCCTTTTCATTTTTGGCCTAAATTCTGTCATCACAGACAATTTTCCGGTCAAAATTTCACCTTACGCAGATGACACTGTACTATGTCCTTCAAACAACACACCGATTTACACACTGACCACACCAAAACTAGCACTTACAGAACTACGCAACACACCCTCATGACTGAATCTACACATTTTTCTTTAAAATAAATTTAGTGCGAGTTGTCGCTGGGGTGGCTTTAGGAACCAGGGTTATATTGCTAAGCAGAGCTTGTTGCGTGAACCCTGGCCCCACCACCCGATCCACGAATTTCAGTTCAACGGCAGAATTTTGATCGAAAGTTTAACGTGCCGTCAATACACCGACACCGCCGCCCGGTAGCTCGTCCCCGGCCTTATCGGGCCAGCTGCCAACTGACACTCCCGGCCGAGGGCTAAATGCGACCGCGCGAAGCGACTCGAACCCTGTGTTGTCAGGACAGGGGATACCAGTGCAGGCCAGTGCTCTAACCAACTGAGCTACCGGGGCGGCAAATTGAATCACACAAATGAAAATGCATTAGTATGGCTATATACGACACACAGGCTTACAATAATTTGAATTAGACCACACACACACACACACTTTTCGTTGTCACGGCAAAACTCTTAGACACGGCACAGGGCTCAGCGTCTGACAGTCTCCGGTGGTCGCTGTGGTTGTGTTTAAATGCTCCAAAATTGGCATTAATGAAGTTTTGGACATTACTAATGATGTAATACACATGTCAGATCCGCCATTTGACCTCAGGTCACCTACATAGGAGCACTTTATTAGGTCATTAACTTCTCCAGTTACCGGAACCGGGCTCCCATCCCGACTGCTCCGTTGGGCGGCTGGGCACAATCGGCTTCGCAAATAAAGGAGTGAAATACATGGATAAAGTATGGAAATGCTTAGGCACACAATGACAGGGGCGGGGATGGCCGAGTGGTTAAGGTGTCGGGCTATGGGTACCAAAGGTCCCGGGTTCGACTCTAGCGCCACTCAGGACATTTCCCAATCCCGCGGCACACCGGCGAAACAGTGTGGGCGGCGCCATTAGCCGTGAATGTGCATAAAGTGTGTCGTGAACCAACCAATAAACAATAAACAAACAGCTTGGGGTAATTTGCATGAAGGGAAAGGTACGTTAAACCAGCCTATATGACATTAGGCATCAGGCTGGCAAAATAGAACAGTTGAGAGACGCCAGATCTGAGTAGGGCCGCAAGGTATTTTTGATGTGATTTTCGTATAAAACGATGCTCTTATCCACTGGAAAATCACACCATTGAAAACCGGATAACAAATTCAGTGGTGTCACGCAATTACACTTAAAAATGTATGTTCAGATTTACACCCTCAATTTCAGACAGCTCTATCACTGCCCTGAGGTACATCTGAATGAGGAAAGGCTCTGGCAGATAACGTCATATATTGCGCTTTCGTTTCCTGGCAAAAGCAGCGCATAATACCTTTGTTATATGAGCGAAAATTCCACGAAATCCTTCCTTATGGTGATTCGTTGAAGAAGCCGCGCACGCCCACGCGCCTTACGCGCTCAAGAGCGACACCAGGAAGCACAAGAAGCCGAAGAACCCAAGGAAAAAGAAGACAAGAAGAATAAGAAGCAAGAAGACAAAAAGAAAGAAGATAAGCAAGAAGCCAAGAAGCAACAAGAGCTTCAGACACCCTCTGCTAGTACTCCTGCGACTCGAGAAGGAAATCCATCCACACCAAATCTCCAACTTCTCTCTGCCTCCCAGCTAAACTTTACCCTCTGGGGAAGCCTAACGGTGCCGAGCCCACTGCTCTGGGCCATTGCGGCCGGGGCAGAGACTAAAGGGCGAAGGCTCGATCCAGGGTGCAACGAATCCGGATCTTTTCAGTAAGGAGGGCCACCTTGCCCGTGGAGCGGGCCAGACCCTAACAGTATAACGCCAACACCGGCGCCCAACGCCCACTCTGCACAAGGCGCCAACCTAGTAGGCACTTACACCGAGCCACAGAACACCGTCACACGAGGGTCTTCCTTCACTCTCGCACAAACGCTACGCCACATCCTGACCACACCACACATCGGCATCACTCGGCACACCACCAACACCACCGTACACACACAGAGAACAGCGCCGATACACGAACGCTACTAGCCACTAACACATTCAACAACTGGCGCAGCTCGTTCACGCTGCACCGCACACTCGACACCAGCAGCGGCTACATCTTCGTGCCATACCTGAATAATATTTCACCTGCCAACATAGCAGCATTGCTCGACGCCACAGCCCTCCTTGGCGGCACAGCCACAGTATACTGCATCAGATGGGAGGAGAACACCACACACAACATACTCGAACTGACTTTCCACACACAACAGTAACCACTTCACGTACACACACACGAGAAGCATTACGACGTACGTCGCTACGTGCCTCTGCCACTACGCTGAAGCTGCTGCATGCGCTACGGCGACTGTGAACTCGCATGACCAAAATTGCCATTGGGGAAGTTTTACAAAGGAAAAAGGGCAAGCCATCTGCCATACCCGGCACAACTTTGTTAGAGCATTGCTTCGAGGGAATTCACCGGTTCCGATCGAGAAAACACCTGTTTAATTGATCATTCAAGAAAAACAAAACAATTATTTAGAAATGATGGCTTCAGGAGGTGCTCAGGACCCTGCGGGACAATGAAACAAGTTAGCGAAATAAAAATATGAAAGATGATTTATCTCGCAGAAAGGATGACCAAGGAATTTTAACATAGCGGGGCATTCGTCTGAGGGGAAGGTTGGCCTGGTGGTTATGGTGTCGGGCTCTGTATATCAAGGTCCCAGGTTCAATACTGGCACCAATCGAGACATTTCCCAATCTGCGAATGCTCGACCGGAAAAAAGTGCTGGTGGCGCCATTAGCCGTGATCGTGGATAGAGTGGTAGTGCACCACCAAATATACAAACAAGCATTCGCCTGTTGGGCAGAAAGACTGCTCGCTAGCCGACTCCAACTGGCGCCACCCGTCGTCATCGCAGCAAAGGGTGGAGGTGCTGACTCCAGCTGGCGCCACACTTCGTCATCGGAGCAAAGGGGAGGCGTTCATTCAGTGACGACGTAATGAATTTCTTGGGGAGGTGGTTGATGAAGATGCCAACTGAAGACTAATGCACATGCCTCGTCGGGGAACTGTTTCGACAGGCTGGTGAAGGTGCCGATGCAAGGCCGTTTCTAGCACTTTGTGTTTGGAAGGATGAAGTGCAGGTTCATATGTGCCATCAGGGTGTTGTCACGGGTTGCTGCGGTGTTCATTCGGCATGCCATGAGTGGTTTTAAGGGTGAGGGAGGTGGCGATTCAGGAGTACCAGCAAGAAACTGTTCAAGTAGGGGGAGCTACAGGAACATTTCGAAAAATGTTTCACGGTTTAGGAATGGCCGATGTGGAGGGCGTAACTGAGGATTTGTCTCGAGACAGTGGTGGCAATGCCGATTCAGGACCGTTTCTAAGAGTTTGTGGCACGATGAATAAAATTGCCGGCGAGTTCCTGACTTGCTACTGGAGAGCAAGAAGTGTGCGATCATTGGTAAACGGCATCAGTGAATGTCTTGGCCAAAAAAGCAGATGATACCTTCCTGGATGGGTACCATCTGGGTGGCAAAATACAAGAGACGACAGTCTTCCGAAGTTGGCGTCGGGCGAGCTCTGACCGTGGTTTTCCCAGGATGAGCGGTTGTTGAGCTCGGTGACGGTGACGTACATGGGCGCCTGCAGCGGTCTGATGCCTCGCAGAACCTCTCGGACGTTCACGGTCAGGCGCAGCTTGGCCGGCCACGACAACAGGGCCACCTGGCGACCAGGTGTGACGTCACTGACACGTCATCGCCGACCCGACACACAGTCGCAGCCTGGCCGGCCACAACAGGGCCACCTGGCGACCAGGTGTGACGTCATTGACACGTCATCGCCGACCCGACACACAGTCGGGCGCACCTTGACCGGTCACAACAGGGACACCTGGCGACCAGGTGTGACGTCACTGACACGTCATCGCCGACCGGCACACAGTCACAGCTTGGCCGGCCATAACTTGGCCACCTGGTGACCAGGTGTGACGTGAGTGACACGACATCGTCAACCCGACAGTCGCAACACACACACGCCGGCACCAAGCCGAACCAACGACGCGGGCATTCCACACGATTCCGGAACAAAAATCTTTAAAAAAGTCATGATACTTCACTTATTGTCATGGGTTACTTTCTGCCGCAAATGCGCCTGAAACTGGCCGGACTCTACACTAAAACAAATCAAATCTCTGACGTATGATACATCTCAAAGACGTAATTTTCCTCTCAAGAGTATGGATATCGTTATCCGTGAAGGTCCTCAGAAAGCTAAAACCGCAGGAGGGGCTGCAATGTGTATATCTTGCGCTTTGTTCGCTCCTCGTACGTAGTATCCAACCATTGCCCGGGTCCTCATGTAGCGGATGCGCGTCTGCCGGCCATCTGGTGGCCAAATAAGGACTCGGAGCCACTGCTGAGCGCGCGCCCACAGTCAAGCGGCTGAGAACTAGCCGTTCGCTCTCTTGACTCTAGATGTCAGTGTAGAGATTGCACGTATCCGGGTCCGTTTCATCTCGTTTCTTCGCTCATCTCCAATGTTATGTGTCCAGTAGTCATCTGACATAAAAGCCGTCCACTTCACTGAGCCGACATACCTGTATGCTTAGCACGCGCACGTCCGGGGCCAGATATCTGCCCCCCTGCGGTATGTCCTAATTTGCCGCCCTACTAATCGGGCTAGCATGGCTCCTCATTAGTATTTTCTGAATATCCTGATACATTTTAACCCTGGGTCATCTCAGGTCAGCTCACCAGGTCAGGCAGTGACGCAACGTCCCTCGGCGTTCTAGGTGGCATAACCTCCACAATAATTGGGGGATTAATTTCAAACTTAGAACACATCGTGATCTCATCAGGGACCATAATATGTATCTCGGGTTTTTTTTCGTAGCATTGACCTGAGGTCAGGTCGCGGCCATGGCTTCCACCATTATAGGGCAATGGTAAAACATAAAAATGTTTCCTGGTTACATATTTGCTCTCGGAATGACGTCACAACGGTTGTGGAGTGTAGTTGGAAGCTATGCTTAATGTTACCGCTGACATTTTTGCTCAGTGACCTCACCAATGCCATCTGAGGTCACCGGAGATGACTAGCATATTTATACGCATTATATCGCACTGCATTGAGCTAGAAGGCTCAAATTACCGTCATTGTGCTTGTATCGCCAATGCGTGTCGATTGATACATTACATGCCCTCCATAGGCTACTTCGTGACCTTGACCTGAGGTCATAGTTTCGGTTGACGTGACCTTAAATCACACCGCCTATTGTCGATAGCACATTTCAAGGACTGTCGAATAGCATTCGCAGTTTGTTTCTATCTGTTCCAGGTCCTGAGATATGTGCCGATATCTAAGAGTCCCACGCGATCTGGTCGAATTTGACCTATGATGACCCAGTGACCTGAATATTGACCTGAGCGAAGAAATGATCAAAACACTTTCTACAGGGCCTGTAACCAGCTAGCCAACGCCATTTTCCGTTTGTCGCTAGCTAGCATAGTTCTAGAGATCTTATGGGGGCAGACATCTGCCCCTCCCCCCGACATGCGAAGTTGGCGCGGAACGCCGGACGTGCGATTGTTAACTCGCTTGCACTTGCTTTTTCATAGCTGCGCACTTTATTGTCTTAACTAGAACATACTGCGTCTTCTAGTCCAAATGAAATGTCGCTGCGTCATGTTAATAAAAGGTTGTCGTGTCCCACTCTGGCGAGTCGTTTGAGGGGCAAGCCGGGGCAGTGGCGGTGACACGCGTCACCGTCGCCGTGGAATCCTACTTCTTTCTCCTTCTGTACTAAGGGAGGCGTCCGGACCGCACTGAGTGAATGGTGCAGCCAAGCTGTGCACATTCCAGGGGTTATTTGGCAACGACGTCTCTCTGTGGCTTTCCCAGATCCTTTACTCCTATCCACACATCCACATGCACCTAGGCGCTACACTCAGTCGGTCAATAGTATCCAAGTGTTTTCAGGAAGCATGTCATACTGTTCATTACACACCAGGTGGTTGTGACATTCGAGTGGATGGATACGGTTGTGAACATTATTGTGTGAAAATTGCATGACATTAAGTCTATATCTTCAAGGTCAAAGGAGATCAAATGTGTGAAGTTTGCTTGTTTTCCGCACCTTGACTTGACAGTGCTATGGATCGCTGCGGTTGTGTTTAAATGCTCCAAAATGGGCTTCTATGATGCTTTGAGCATGACTAATGATACAATAAGGATGATGGATGCGGCATTTGGCGTCCTGTCACTTTTATATCAGCACTTCATGAAGGCCATGTACTGCATTTGCAACGCATTTTCAATGTGATGTATTTGAGAGAAAATCACGCTTTTGGACATGTGAGGAAACTATAATGTGTATTGTCGTAATAATGACAAGAACAATACTAAAAATACAAATCATACTGCTACCACTGCCACTACTTCTAACACTACTATTACTACTAATAACAATAAAACTATGTATTAATAATTCAAATGCATCCTTGCATACTTTGGTCTCCCTTTGACAAAGTTGTCGGGCTCATATTCCCAAATCATGTCAGGAATAAGGTAAACTGTTGAAAAATTGCATTTCTAGACAAAGTGCACATACCCAGCATCAATGGCCATTGTGGTCACCGCACCACATTGCGCAACTACTGGCTGCACGCAATGCTCATGAACACCGTTGGATCGGTCGGGTCACGTACACAGTCGGGCACGGCGCCACGTACAGTTCCACATCACTCCGAGTCGCCGTCTTGCTGACAGTCACCGCAGCGCCGCACCGTGATCGAATGGCGATCGCACACGTACCCTCTGCACACGGCGCAGGCCGCCTTGCCTCTCTTCAGGTTGTTTGTCTGGGCCTTGTAGCCGACCCCTTCAGCGCTCCCACGCACACGTGATAGCGGCCAGGGGCCACCTGCTCGGTTGGCTCCGGCAGGGGCCTCTTCTGCTTCAGACGCCGGTTCAGGGAGCACTCTAGGTCGATCAGTCCGTCGGTTATGTACTCCTGCCGCAGAGTACACTGCTACCCTCTCCTCCGTCCGCAGCCTGCACAGAGCCAGGCCCAGGTTGCGCAGGAACAGTCGCCGGCTACCCTTGCGTGAGTTTGATCTTACCGATCCTGGCGCAATGGTGCTAAAGACGTGGTGGGCGTTCAAGGTGGCCAAGTTCAACATTAAGAGGAAGACAACCGTCGTCCACCTCCTCGTCGGTACCCTGGATGGGTACGCCTGGCATCGCACAGGTTGACACCACCTTTAGTTGCATTGTAGTGGAAGATCACTTCCGGCTTCCTCGTTTTTTTTGTTGGGGGGGCCGCCGTTTTGGGTGGTTTTGGGGCCCACCACCCCCTTTTGGGGGGGGGGGGAGAATATGTTGTGCCACCGCCCGGTAGCAGGCGATGGTGGAGCTCGGCTGCCGGCCCTGGGTCGCCTTCACCTCCGCTGGAAGATGCCGGCGATTGGCCTGCATGGTCCCCACCACCAACAGTTTGCGGAGCATCAGCTCCTCCATGGCGTCGAGAGACGTCCCGTCCCGCCATTGAAGCCGTCAGCGTCCCCGGAACCGGTAACGCCACCGACCGGAATAGAACGCCATGTTTGGCGGGCTTTGAGGACATGTAGATATTGAAACCGCAGCGTCCCCGGAACCGAACGAGCGTCTCGTCCACGCAGACGTCGTCTGACGGCTTCAGGTGGCGCCGGAAGTTTTCGTCGAGCATGCCGAACATCTCGCGAAGCAGGCATAATTTGTCGGCTACGCAACTGACAAGTCTGGCTGTGATGTCGTCAAACCGAAGGCAGCGCAGTAGCTTCATGTAGCGGCGGTGGCTCATTGTGGCTGAGAACGACGCCGGCGCAAACACAGCCTGGATCAGGTCCTCAGCTGTGCTGTTTGCACCCACGCAGCCCAGCAGCGAGGCCGACAAAAGCCATCGGTTCTGAACGTGTCACTGGAGCGTACATCTGGAGATGAGATGAGTCCGTGTCCTTTGTTATACTGTCATACTTTGCCTTCTCCTCCAGCAGTTTTTCATTCGTGCATTTTAGAGTCAAGTCGATCACGCCGTCTTGAAAAAAAACAGTATGCGAGCTGCAATTCGATGATATCCGATGCCCTCGCCTCCTTCAGCCTCCCGGAGCGCTGGGAAGGCGGCCGCAGTGACTGTGTCACTGTGTTGTTGCGGCGGTCACGCATGTAGAGGTACCCGGGTCTTGCAAGAGTGCGAAGTACTCGCCTTCCTTCAGGGCACGCTCCGACTTGTCAGCTCTTTCTGCACGCTCTGAGCCCTGGGTGCCGGGACGGGCCGATCCCGCAGTACGGAGGGGGCCACGGCCTCAGGGCTGGTCGCGCCGGTCGCATCAGCTGACGTACTGGCTGACGTGCCGGCTGACGTGCCGGCGGCGGTGGCTATAGGTACCGAAGTGTTCTCGTTATGCGCATCGTCTTCGTCTGGAACGTACAGGACATCTATTGGCTGTCCGAGTCAGGCGGTGCTTCAAGTTCGTCTTCATCGGAGTCAATCAGCGGGATGAGATGCGCTGCTTCAGCGGCGCTAAGCTGGAGGAAGGTAAGGCGGGACATGAGCACTCGGTTTTTCGTCCGACCGGTGCGGGCTCAGACCAGAAAATGCTTTACGGCATACCTGTTTTCACAAACGCACAACTCCTATCGATACAAGGTGAGGGAAAGCGATACACGAAACCAAACACCACGTTTATAGTTCTACAAATGATATCGTGGTCGTCAATGTCTACTGTTTCACCATCGTGCCTGACTTCAAATAGTGCTAACCGAAATTATTGATAGGCTCGATACACCTTCCCAGAACCCTCCCCACCTTCAAACACCGCGAATCCTTCGCGTCCCACCGCAGTAATTGAGGCATATTTGAACAGCGACAAAGAACAAGGTGATATGCAAACAGACCGATCGGTGTCTTCCCTTTTCCCGCTCAAGTTACGAGACCGGGCCGCCCGCCCGACTGGACGGTGGGCGGCCCTACGCAATCGGCTTCACGAAGAAAGTGCTTAAGTACATGAATGAAATGTGCAAACGCTTAGGTTCGCAATGACAAAAACAGTAGTGTTCAGGATGTGTCGGGAGTAACATGTGAAATGGCATGAATCGCATGACAGTCATTTGCGTTTATGACAATCTTCCGGTTTACCTAGTTTGGTTCCATGGTTCCATTGACCTATTATGAGCATGACCTAACTTGATCTCAGTGGCCTTACATGACCGTGGCACTACATAGCATAATATACATTAAAAAGTTGCTTGTGTTGGTACGATCACTTTCTTCTTGCCGATGAACAGGAATCGCATCAGTGCCGACTTTTGGGGCCTGGCGCTGCGAAATAGTCCAACTTTGACAGCATTCAGCTCAAAACTGTTCGGCCAATTTTCGTTTAAAAAAAAAAACATTTTAAACGACGTGCAGCACATTTTAAGGCAGGTACTCAAAAATGGCGTATATCGACCGGTACAATCAGGAGATATTTGCGAAAACCCGGAGGGTGGGCGGACGTCACCCCCCCCCTCCCCCCCCACCTCCAAGGCCCGTATTAAATAAACACAGAAAGATCTTTTTTTTAAACGGGGGCCCCTAAAGCACACCGGTGCTACGATACCGTATGGGGGTCTTAATGCAGACTGGGACCTCAAAAAGCGACATGGTACTAAAAGGAAACAAAAAGACCGGGCACTAAATAAACACATTACGGTCTTGGGAAACGCACCAACACCCCCAAAAATATCGTTCGAAGCCATCGTCAGCCACTCATGCTGCTCGCCGCCAAGCCACCAGTCCCAGGGTTTCCAGCGCGACCCCCGTGGAGGCGTCGGATTGCGGACCCGGAAACCGCAGACTGGTGCATGGCGGTCCAGGATTCCCCGCCGTGTCCCTGAGAACGCCTGTCACGTGCACTGTTCCACCTGGCATTCGCGCGCCAGTCGACGGACGACACGTCGGCGAGAAGTGACTCACCGCTAAACCGACGCCAGTTCAGGCATCTACGTATGTGGGCATAACTCGGTTCGGAATTTTAAAATCGACTTAGTCATTGTTCCTAAGATAGGCATGGGAAGATATCCCCTGCCCGGGGAATTGTGCGCGGCTCACACGACATATCGACGGCAGGTTAATCGTGCCTTCGCTGCCTACTAAAAGCAAATCGAACATTTCATGAAAATAAAGAGTGTATGAAACCTGTTCTTTATCTTTGCGGGTGTACGCAGCAGGTTTATCGGTGTACACAGCAGGTATGTGTGCACACAACAGGTCTATGGGTGTACGCAGCAGGTTTATGGGTGTATGCAGCAGGTTTATGGGTGCACACAGCAGGCTTATGGGTGTACGCAGCGGGCTTATGTGTGTACACAGCAGGTTTGTGTGCACACAACAGGTCTATGGGTGTACACAGCGGGTTAATGGGTGTACAATGCAGGGTTGCGGATGCGTGAACACCCATGGAATGTACTGCTACCCTTTGGCTGAGCGTAAATGGAACTGGGAAGCTGGTGTGAATAGCCCGTCCACGCGCGAACACTCCGTGGAAAACGACTCGGCGGAACACCGGCGCTACACACCGTTCGCGTTCCCGTCTACGTGATTCGCCATGGAATAAATCAATAATTAGTCTGCTTGCCGCTGCGGCGCAGTCGCAGATGCGCAGTAGCCGGCCCACGCGCCGTCGTCCGCGTCTGGTCGAGGATGGTAATGTGCAGTAAGTCACCGGCCAACCAGTTCCGCACGGAGCGCCCGCGGTGCCGCGCGAAGGACACCGACGACCAAGGACAAACCGCAAATAGCAGCAAGTGCATTCATGTCATTTGCATCAAACGACAGGGGCGGCATGGGGGCGCATGTCCGAGGGGCGCGACCTCGAATGTGTCTGGAGGGGCGCAACCCCGAAGGTATCTGGAGTGGCGCCTGTGGCTGGACAACTTGGGGGTTCACTCGAGCCTTCTGGAGGGGCGCCACTAGGTGAAGAATTCGGGGGGCACTTGGGCCTTCCGGAGGGGCGCATTTCTGTTCAAGCGGGCGCCTCTAGCTGAAAATTCAGGGTGTGGTGCACTCGAACCCGTCAAACTGACGCCTCAGCCTGCCGGAGGGACACCGCCTTTCCATGGAGGGGGCACATCTCCCAGCGCCCCCCCCCCCCCCCCCCCGCCTTAAGGGCGGGAAAGGTGCATCGGCACATACATTTAGGTACGAAAGCTGTGCTCGCTATCATTTAACACGAGCACCGGAGGGCCTCCCAGCTAAAGCGAACCGAACGGGGTGGGCAGATTCTCCCACTCCTCGAAATTTCGTAAACTATTGGGGTTAGAAACACGAAATTGAAAGAGAATATTACATTTGCAGTTAACTCCATAGAGGGTAAATCTAATGATCCTAGGTCAGTGCCTTAAGGGACAAATGAGGTCGACTGATCGCCCGACACGCCGCACCGTCACTATCACAAAAGGCCGACGACTGGTAGGTCGACTTTACACCTCTGCAGTTCCTATATTTTCCAACGGATTAAAAAAAATCGTTTTGCATAGGATGCGCTCATGAATTCACAACGCAGTCACAAGTTCACATAGCAATATCACTGCTCGTTCATAAAACGTCGTTGAAAAATAGGGGGATGGGGGATTAATTCCCATTTTCTTCGGTGCGTGTCCGAAAGGATACGCCCAAGAGCCCACAAAGCATCAGTGTTCGCATAACAACATAACACCTCAAACACTGAGACGAGCCTGCCCTCCCAACCTGAGGACAGGCGCCGTCCCTGGGTGACGAACATTCCTCTCGGCTCAACCGGCTGGTGACGTCATCTGATGTGGCGGCAGCTTATAAAACAACTGACCAGTGACGTGCAGAGCACAACTCCAGTGGTGGTTGAAGAGAACACTACCGGTATGTGTACAAGAGACGAGTCGTGGTCAAGCATCCACTGTCCCAGTTTGGGGCGCCGAACAGCAGCTATAAGGTGTCGTTGGCACGTGGTTGAGTGGCTAAGAGCGTCGTCGCCAGACCGTACAGTGGGAACAGTCAGAACTGTCCACTGCCGGCGCACGCGCTACCGAGACAAGTCCGCTTCTTCCCGTCGGACTGCAGCACGGTGATGAGTTGTCATTGGTTCCGCGTGTGGATGGGCGTGGCCGGACTTGTCTGTCTGGCATCGACCCGGAACAGCATCATCTCGTTCACAGGTGAGAACACCGCAGTCGACGGACATTGGTACGGTGGTGGTGGGGTGCTCGTTATGTGGCGAGCGCGGTGTCGTGCATTGCATGCGTGTGTTGTTTGCATAATTCGCATGGTGAACTCGGAGCGGAAGGCGTGACGTCACGCAAAGCGAGTTACTTTCGCGCTGCACACATATGTACATGTCAGGTCACTGAGGTCAAGTCAGGTCATGTTCATGACAGGTTAGCACACGCCCTGGAGGGTGAGGGCGAAATCCGCCCACCCCTCTGATTTTTCGCACATAACTCCATAGTGTACCGGCCGATATACGTCAAGAAAAATGAAAATCGGCGGATTTTTTTCTTCTTCTCAAGTTCGGGCCGTTAAAGCAAAAACATTTCACAGCGCCAGACCACAAAAATCGGCGCTGATGCGCTTCCCGTATATTGGCAAATGGGAACTGTTCTTGACAACACTAGCGACTTGATTGATGCATATTGTTATACTATATAATTTAAAAATCATGTTAAGTCGCCCAGGTCAAGTCAGGTAAAGTTCATGACAGGCTAATGGAAACAAACTTGGTCAACTGGTATGTTGTCATCAGTACAAATGACTGTCATGCGATTGATGTTACTTTGCATGTTACTCCCTACACATCCGGAAATCTACTGTTTGCCATTGTGCGCCTAAGCATTTCCATCCTTTATTCATGTATTTCACTCCTTTATTTGCGAAGCCGATTGTGCCGAGCCGCCCAACGGAGCAGTCGGGTGGGCGGCCCAGTTCCAGTAACAGGAGCAGGTAATGATCTGCTAAAGTGCTCATATATAGGTGACCTGAGGTTAAAAGACTGCTCTGGCATCTGTATTGCATCATTAGTAATGTCAAAACATCATTAATGCCAACTTTGGAGCATTTAAACACAATCACAGCGATCCATAACAATGGCAAGCCAAGATACGCAAAACCAGGAACATTTTGTTATTTTGTCCTCATTAGACCTTGAAGAAATTTATCTAATGTCGTGAAATCTGCTCACAATAGAGCTCACTATCGTGCCCATTCACCCTGCGAATTTCGTTGCTCTAGCCTTAATAGGAGCCGAGATCTTAGTGGGCGGGATCCGCCCCCCCCCCCCCCCTCCAGTGCGCATAATTTTCAGAGGCCCTCCAGGGCGCGTGTTAAAGAGCAAATTGATTAAACCAAAAATATGTATGTGCCTTAGTGGCTATTAGCTCCATGCATAGAATAGACGTTAGTGCCTCTATATGGTTTATCGTTGCTTTAGGTTAGGCGTCAGACACAATGTTAATGCAGACATCAGGGGACCCCCAGTAAAGAAAGAAAACAGGTAGGTTCCCGATGCCATTCAAGAACTCTGAAACATGCGCCCGCGAAAAGCCCATCCGGATGTTCATTAGTGTGTGTGCGAAGAATATAGTTATAATTTATGAGAATGTCTCCAGAAAATGTGATGGGAGTTGCATGCAAGTTAGTTTGCCTTCAAACGTCAATTCCATTGCCATTTACAGTGATATATTGATGCTGCTTAGTATTGTTGAAGGGTGGAACTTTACGTTACTTTTTGACATGCCACCCCTCGGCGGCCCTCCGGACCCTCTGGGCAGCAACCTTCGGCGCTTGAGGTGCATCGAGCCATGCCAGAACCTCAATAATTCCGGACATCTTAATGTCAAAAGGTAAAAAATGACGGGGTTAGAAACTATAGAAGCAGTCGACTATGACACCAGAAGGCAGCTGATTCTATGGTGGCTTATTTGAGACCATTGGAGATTAATTCGCTAATGTAGAACATTTAACCCGCGCCATCTTTCCGGTCAAATCCTCCCAACCCGTCTCGGGGGGCGGGGGGCGGTTGAAGACCCCCCTCTAGAATCCAAACTAAGCATCACACGAAAACGAAAGAGGTGCCATCGGGAAGCGCTCGACGAGTAGGGCCCGGTTTCACCCACCATTTCCCCCCAAGAGTGACGTCACCAGGGGGGCTAGATTTTCACTTTTCATGACTTACATTATGTTTTTAACTCTGGGGAGTTCATTTTGGGGGATATATGAAAAAAAAACTAAATGTATTTCGAATGAGAAAAGGACAGCGAAATCGACCAAGGCTATAATTGTTTTTGCCCCCCAAAAATAAATATTTTATTTTTGAAATTTCAAAATTTTGAGTTTCAGTTTCCTTTAAATTTCCTTACCGATGGGTAGAGCAGACCGAGAAACGTTGTTGGAAGTCAACTCGCCCTAATACAAAATCATTGCTGTAGCCAGAATTCTCTATTTGAACTGCAAGTTGGCAAATACGCAAAATTTAATGTAGTCAAAAACGAAAAAATATTAAACTCGTACGTTTTGTTGCATCCGTAAAGATAAGCAAACGCTGAAAGTTTCATTAAAATATCTGCATCCGTTAATGCGTGACGGCTGGTTGAACTTTTTTGGAATTGACCTCACATGACCTTGACTAACTCGTTGACCCTAGATGACCTGACCTAAAAATTTTGAATCAGCATGTCAAATTGATGTGGGAAGAGGTATGACAAATTTGGGCGCGCTGTCGCGCGCCGTTCGTCTGCTATCCGCGAAAAACCTGAGGGGGGCAGTTGAAGACCCCCCGAGACAAACAGGGTTAATGTACAAATAAAAGTAATACCATGTGATAATTCGAGACACAAATCGTGGAGTTGAGTGCAAAAATGACAGGGTTAAACAAACATAAAAGTAGTCGAGTATGGCATGTGACGGTAGCTGATTTTATGCCAGTTTATTTGAGGCCATTGGAAATTAATTAGCTAATACAGAATATCAGATATTCAATTTGAAGGAACATAATGTTATAATTTCCGATACAAATCTTTGAATCGAGTGCAAAAATGGCAGGGTTAGATGTGCATAAAAGTAGTTGAGCATGGCATCAAAAGACAGTTGACTTTATGCCGGTTCATTTGGGACCATTGGCTATGAATTCAGTAATGTAGAACATCTGATATACAATTTAATGCAGTACGACGTGATAACCTACAACACAAATGATGGAATTGAGTGCAAAAGTGACAGGGTTAAGCCTTCATGGAAGTTATTCAACATGGTATAAAAATGTAGCACGTTCGATTTCCGTTTCGTTAAGAACATTGAAAATTGTCAGCAGATCACACTGATGTATGACGAGCTTTTATCACAAGATGTTGGGTGGCCAATTGCTTTCATTTCACTTTAACGGCAAAATGATAGGGTGAAATGATTTGATAATAAAATGAACTACACATCATAAGAGAGCTTGTTTCAATGTTGTTCAAATTTGACCATTGGAAATCACTTGCACCTTCTCTAGAAAGTAGAATATAGCATTAATCAGACCCAGCCCACTCTGGTGGTGTTCTTTCACAAACCCACCACCAGAGGCGCCACCGGTATTATGTCCGCTCATGTCGCCTAACTATTCAGCAGGATAAACAGGTTGCAATATGAACACTCGCCGACTGTTTATCCACACGAGTCCAGCGTGTCGCACGACCATAAAGCTTAAACCACCACCATAGAGTAAATACGATGCAGAGCTCCGTTTAACGTCGCCTTCTCATCGCCAGGACCCGCCGGTCAGTCATGCCTGACATCTAGCGGACTACTCGGAAACTGCGTTGGGAGAGCCAAGTGCCGTATCAGTGGCGCCACTGGTCGCGGTTGTCCCGCCGCAACTGTCTGCTGCCTGCGGGTCAGCGGGCCGCTGCTGTCCCAGGCGGGGGCGCCGCTCAGACCGGTGCAGATCAGGCCGACCCAGGTCGCGCCGGCGCCGACGCCGACCCGGCGGCAGCTGTGCACGTACGTCCGACCGGTGCCCCAGTCGGTGGCGCTGCTGGCCAGGTCCGGGCGGCGCCGAAGACACCTGGGCTGGCGACCAGCATCGACCTTCCGCCGCCAGACGAGCGAGTCGTGGCGGAGACTGCAGCCGGAGAGGTGGCCGTCCGGACCAGACGCCAGACCGGGCCCTGGCATCGGTCCGAGACAGCCGGGATGGCGCCCCACCCGACCAAGAACCCGCCCCAGCCGGCCAACTACCCGCCCCACCCCACCAGGCACGCAGTCTTTCATCAAAGGAGAAGACGTATCCGGGGATCGAAGTCAGGGAACGGGCGTCGTCAGCTCCATCGCCAGACCATCGTCACGGCCTAGTTTTAACGATGTGTTTGACCGCCTAATGGTCTCGCCTCCTCGTCCCGCCAGACCTCCGAGCACACCGATAACATTCGTCAGCTCACCTCGGTTCGTGTCCTCGCAGCCCCAGCACGAAACATACGTCGATTTCTGCATCAACTAGGCGCCACTTCAAGTGGCGCCTATTTGACGTATCATATTAGTGCTAGTAGCTCTTATATGATACCCAGACGTCACACGAAGTGTACTGAAGAAGGATTCTGGTTGATGTCAATACATGTAGCCTACGGTACTTACAGGCTTCTGAGCATAGTTAACCTCAAAAGGGTCCCCTCCCACAGCTACAAACTTCGCCTATCGTTGCCGCCGCTGTTGGAAACATTTCGCGAAGTACTCTTTCAGAACGTCCAGCAGCATCCTCGTCGGATCACGCTTCCCGCGCCGTCTTTCCTGTCGAATCCTCCCACCCCGTCTCGGGGGGGGGTTGAAGACCCCCTCTAAAATCCAAACGAAGCATCGCACGAAATCGAAAGAGGTGTCATCGGGGCTTTAATTGTTTTGTCCCCCCCCCCCAAACAAAAAACTTTAAATTTCAAAATTTTGAGTTTGCAAGTTTTCTTTAATTTTCATTTTCCAATGGGTAGAGCAGACCGAAAAACGTTGTTGGAAGTCAACTTGCCCTAATACAAAATGCTTACTTTAGCCAGAATCCTGTGTTTGAACTGCAAAATGTATATGAAGTCAAATACGAAAAAAAATAAAAATTATACTCGTACGTTTTGATGCATCCGTAAAGATAAGCAAATGCTGAAAGTTTCATTAAAATATCTGTATCCGTTAAAGCGTGACGACTGGTTGAACGTTTTTGGAGGTAACCTCACTTCACCTTGAATAACTCGTTGACCCTAGATGACCTGACCTAGTAAATGTTGAATCAGCATGTCAAATTGATGTGGGAAAAGGTATGCCAAATATGGGCGCGCTACCGCGCGCCGTTCGTCCGCTATCCGCGAAAAAACCTGAAGGGGCGGTTGAAGACCCCCCCCCCGAGACGGGACGGGTTAATTTCGGCAACCTTGAACCGGCGCCCTTTCAGAACTTCGAGTCATTGAACAACAAAAGCCGCACTGAGCCGGGGCCGGATACTTGATGGAGGCTGCCACAATTGTGATGCTCCATGTTTGGCCAAAAGCCACTGCACGAGTTGTGACATGTGAGCAGCACTGGCGTGGCGTAGCACCCGGTCGCCGCTCTGCCACTTCTCTCGTAGTTGTCATCGAATGGCATCGTGTGAATGTTGCAAAACATCGTCGTATGATTGTTTGTTTGTTTGTTGATTGTTGTTCAGCGGGAGTGAATGGATGGCGCACAACACTCGCACAATAAAAAGCCGCTAACGTCACCTTCGTTTGCTGCGCACCGTGAACGCCTTCTCTGGTTGCGGGGAGTTGGTAATCTTCCAATGTGATGCGGGAAAGTGGGAATCTGCCAGTGTGACGCGGGGAGGTGGGCATCTTCCAGTGTTACGATTGCCATTGTTCTCTTGTTGGTACCCGTGAACCCACGAATCATCACCTGTGCCAATGTTGTGGAATAAATGTTCGCCGTGAAATGATCCCTCAAGCATATCAGAAGTGATCGCCTGGCGGTATTCATGCTGCTCCTCTGTTGCGGCAAAAAGTATGCAGATATGCTCTTCGTATGCAAGGTTTCAAACATACTGGGGTGGGAGCATAATTTTCGAACATCCAAGGTCTTAAAATCAAGTGGAATAGGCAAGCAGGTAGGTAGACAGGTAGGCATGTAGACAGGTAGACAGATAGGTAGACAGGTATGCAGATATGCAGGTAGACATGTATGTAGACATATATGTAGACATGTAGATAGAAATGTAGGCAGACATTATGTATACATATATATCAGCAGCTGACTCACGTGTGTGCGACAGTCAGCCAGCTGACTCACTTGTCTGCGACAGTCCGCCAGCTGACTCACTTGTCTGCGACAGTCGGTGTCGTTGACGTCGGAGGAGAGCTCCCTGGCCTTGGGACAGTCGCAGTCGGCACGGCGGGCTTTGCCGGCGCACGCCTTGAAACGTCCCGTATGTCGGCTGATATCGTGAACAACCCACAAGGCTGCCGACAACAACGGTGGGGGCGCTCAGCATCGTGTCGACAACCAGCGGTGGGGGCGCTTAGCATCGTGTCGACAACCAACGGTGGGGGCACTCAGCATCGTATCAACAACCAGCGGTGGGGGTCGCTCAGCATGTCAACGACGAGAGGTGGGGCCGCTCAGCATCATGTCGACAATCAACATTAATTTGGGACATCGGTGTAGCTTTGCACTTTATGGAAACTATCAGAGAGATGCATGCGTGAGGAGACAAACATAAAGACGTTCCTTGCTCAGAAGGGATCTGCTCGTAGTGTGCATACATTGAACAAAGGAACTAGTTGGCATGTATCTAAATAAACATGTTAGCCGATTCTGACCTGAACAGATAGCCAACAACCGACACAGCACGAACAAAGACACAGTCAACGTGTGTCCAGACAACCACAGGGACAGTATGCATCCGGACAGCTCAGAGCTGTATTTGTACTTTCAAGTCTTGGATGTGGAAAGGAAAATTATCGGGCGACCAAATACGAATGAATTTTTAAAATAAAAAATAAGAACCCGTGATATTAAGATATCTGCTTATATTTACGAATTAATAATAAGGTGCTTATTACAAGCATTGTAAACAGCAGCATTCAACCTTCAAATGGGGGGGAAATGATAGGATAATCTTCAGGACGGGATAACGTTCCGGATGCGAAGAATCCACGAGCAGCTTATTCTTCCAACCCTGGGACAGCCACACATTCAGCATAATATCCTGACCACCACACGAACAGCATATGCCCGGACAATCAAACCATCACCATATGTCCGGACAACCACACAATCAACGTATGTCCGGACAGCCAAACAATCAACATATGCCAGGACCACACATTCAGCATATGTCTGGGCAGTCACACACTCAGCATAGGTCCGGACCACCACACAATCAGCAAATGTCCGGTCAGCCACACACTCAGCATGTGACCATACCACCAGACAATTAGCACATGTCCGGAACACCAGACAATCAGCATATGTCCGGACAGCCACACCGTCAGCATATGTCCGGACAGCCACACCGTCAGCATATGTCCGGACAGCCACACCGTCAGCATATGTCAGGACAATCACACAATCAGCATATGCCAGGACAACCACACAATCAGCATAGGTCTGGACAACCACACACTCAGCATAGGTCCGGACGGCCCCACAATCAGTATACGTCCGGACCACCACACAATCAGTATATGTCCGGACAACCACACAATCAGCCTGTACAGGAACAGACCCGCAGTGAACACGTCACAGTGTGAGATCTGACCAGCCCAGTCGCCCAGTCGGGTGCTGAATGGATCTCCACACCCTACCCCTATTGATGGGCTGGCTAGGGTCGGCGTTGTAGATGTTCTCTGATGTGGGAATGTGGATCCCCCTGTCGGACGGTGGCCGGTAATTGACCTGGAACGGAAGGGAGACATCTGAAACAGAGGCAGGGATATTGATTTCAGACAGAGGGGATGCTGGAGTGTAATAGGGATGATGATCCGGAACAGGGATGTCAATCTAGAACATAGATGTTGCCCTGAAACAGGCACAACAATTTTATATGGAAATACGGCGTAATATTCCCTTGAAATGGAGATGAAAATTTGCCTGAAAGATAGATCGGATGACACGAAACAGAGACGAAATGTTGCCCTGAAGCAGAAACAAAATGTTGATTTGATATATAGGCATCGAATAAATTTGAAACATCGAATAGATGCTCATCTGACCGAGATAAGCATCTATTTCTGAGATATTTCATATCTGCATAAGAAATATGCAGATATGAAAAAGACATCGAATAATTATCTAACAATACAAACTCACCCAACAACACAAAAAAACAAAAAAAAAAAAAAAACCACAAAATCCCACAAACAAATGTGATTATAAAGGCATCAATAAATTTGAAACATCAATAGATGCTCATCACCGAGATAAGCATCTATTTCGAGATATTCATATCTGCATAAGAAATATGCAGATATGAAAAAGACATCGAATAATTATCTAACAATACAAACTGTCTGTTGATCCGCAACATAGATCGGATGTTCATCTGAAACAGGCAAATCATCAGGCATCAGGCCACGTTGTTACTGCTGCACATGATCAGGATACGATGTGTGAATGAAAACGGCCCAGCCGCAAACCGCCAGCTGCCTCGCTGCGTCCTCAGATATGAACTTCCACATATGGATGGATGGATACCTGTTAGGTCAGCATTCAGTGAGACTGAAATAAATAAATAAAACTTTGTATTGTAGGAAACCAGAAGAGCGCCCATCATCTTCCGGCGCAGCCAAGTATCGATGCAAGAAGGTGGCATGAAAGGTAGCCCGTAATTTTCCATGGAACCTACACAGCTAATTATAATCATAACCTGAAAAAGTACGCGCTAGGTTACGTTTATAACGCTTAATGGCATGAAGTCAAAACCGGGAGAAGCTCGAGAGCCACGGTAACATCCATCACTCAGAGCAGCCACACCCTGTACCCAGCCAGCCCGCCGCCACCGTGCTGCTGCCTCCCACCCCACCTACCGGCAGCTGGTAGATGTCGCTGTCGGTCTGCGCGCTTGAGGCGGGCCAGTGGACGTGCACAGAGACGGACGACGTCGGCCGCATGGCCAGGTGCACCAGACGAGCAGTGTCCGGACAGAGGGCGCTGGCCAGCGGCAGCCGGAACACCACGGCACACACGCCCCTCTGGACAGAGGTCCAGCGTCAGACCACACCACACCGCTCTGAGGAGCAGCACACTGAACGCCACCGAACACCACGGTACACACGCCCCTCCGGGCAGAGGTCTAGCGTCAGACCACACTGCTCTGAGGAGCAGCACACTGAACACTACGGTACACACGTCCCTCCGAGCAGAGGAGGGACCAGACCATACCGCCCTAAGGAACAGTGCACTATACGCGAATAACCCTACGAGCCGTCTGGACTCCCGTGTTCTCGTTATTTTATTACAGTACACGTTACAGGAACGCTTCTAACCTAGCGTGCTAAGGAAACCGATGGCCTGACACACTAGCTGCTGGATGACCAGAACGCCGGCTGAAGACAACGGTCATGGCTTTGTGCAGCACGGTCCTGACAGCATTGTCCGTCTCCGGGAGTCGGTCCGGCTGGCACTGTCTTTCTGTTAGTGGCGCGGGTCTGCTAGGTGACTGAAGGGGAGCCATCGCCAGTCTACAGAAGCATGACAGTTATTGTGCACAGGACAATGGTAGTCTGCCGGGGGAGGGGAGGGGCGCTCCAGGGACAGGGCCGTTGCTGTGTGCTGGACGCTGGCACAGTTCGGCGCTTAGCTGAGACACGCCATTACCAGTCTCCAGGAGCACGACCAGTACTGTGTCGATTGGTGATAAGGTCCGTCATTGGGCCGTTACCAGTCTCCAGGAGCGGGGCCGGACGATGACAGTGTATCGCACGGTGCTGTTGTGCAAAGAGGACCACTGCTCCACCCGCACAATTTCCGGGTGGCTCAGCTCCAGGTCGACGAAGGGCACCTCCGTGGCGGCAACGTCACCATGGCCTGCCGGCGCCCCGTCCTCAGCACCAGCCGCACACAGCAACAGCCACACTTAGCACCAGCCACAATCGACATTAGCCACACTCAACTCAGCACCAGCCGCGCTCAATAACAGCCACGCTCAGCACCAGCTACAATCGGCACTAGCCACACAGGCAGCCACATGGTGGCAGGTACCTCTGCCAACCGCAGAGACGTCGCCTGGCACGCGACACAAGAGCCTCCCCAGTGACACAAGAGCGGCGTATAGAACCACGGTGGTCGCGCGCGGTGTTGAATTACAACGCTTTGCAACAGGCTGCACTAAACATGATAGCACGGGAGTGCGATGATACAGTGAATTGAAACGTGAACACACATGTGGCTAGCATGCACATCAGCATCATCACCATCACCATCGCCATCACCACCATCATCATCATTATCATCATCATCATAATCATCATAATCACCACCAGTTAGTTATTAGGGCCTCAGGGCGCATCGACTACATTGGTCATGTAGCGCCCATAATCACCACCAGCATCATCATCAAGAGGTCATTGTGATCAGTCTTACGATTCCATTGAACATTTTCCCACAGTGGTGCAAAAGCACTAGGTGCTTAAATCATGGCACCTATCTGAAGGTGTGGAATGACACTGGGGTGAAAGGTAAGCACAGTAAAACATTGCTTAATGGGATATTTTGTCACATATCCCCCACCGCCGACGCCGCAGATCATCTGTGAAGCTACCGCCCAATGCAGCATCACAAAAGCAACTCTTTCATCAAGCCACACGGCCGAACATTCAGTCGATTCGCGGGGAGGAAGCGTTTAGCCTCGCTTGAAATGTGCTTGTGAGGTGCAGCGGCATTCTGTCCCATAGATCACGCAAATTGGGGGCGATGCATCCCTGGTTGGCAAGTTACCACGGTTGTCGCTGTTATACTTGGTTTGAGGACTCTGGTAGGCGGAGGACAACCGGAGTGCCAATGGCTGTATGCATTTATCACTCCCAGTTGAATGCGACGGGATGTCGAAGAAGATTGATCCGGAATATTACCACCAAAACAGTACTAGCGAGAGCCCTCATGGTGCCACCAAAACAGTGCTTTTTGAGACCTCACGGTGGCCTAAGTCTACCGAGAAATAGTCTCGGTACCATGATAGCCTACACTTCTACTCCGACATCTTGCTCTGTTTCCAGCCACCGGGCCAAGTACTGTCAGCCGAGCATGCGTGCTATAGCGAGCGCAATCCGATACCAGCCCCGGATCTGTATCACACCAGACTGGTGTCGGCTGATCTCTCCGTCTGAGCACCTCTGCTCGGCCCAGTCCGCACGAGTGTGAGGGGGCCGGATGGGGGCCGGCCGGCCGCCAGCGGTACTCACTGTGTACGCGGTGCGCCTCCACCTCCAGCGTGACTATGTCGTGCACGTCCATGATGATGTAGCTCATGTGTCTGACGCCCCCCAGCAGCTGCAGCCGGTGATAGCACGCCACCTTGTGCTGAGGCGGTGCGTTAGGCGTCATGAGCGGACATCATACCGGTGGCGCCGCTCTGGTGGTGGGTTTGTGAAGTGACACCACCAGAGTGGGATTGCTCTGATCAATGCTTGACTTTGGTTTCTAGAGAAGGTGCAAGTGATTTCCGATGGTCAAATTTTAACAACATTGAAACAAACTCTCTTGTGATGTCTAGTCCCTTTTATTATCATTTCGCCCTGTCACATTACCCTTAAAGTGAAACGGGAACAATTGTCTACTCAAGGTCTTGCGATAAAAACGCGTCATACATCTTCTGTGTGATGTGCTGACAAGTTCATATGTTCTTAACTCGCGCCGTCTTTCCGGTCAAATCCTCACACCCCGTCTCGGGGGGGGGGGGGGCGGCTCAAGCACCCCCACTAAAATCCAAACTAAGCATCGCACGAAAACGAGAGGTGTCACCGGAAAGCACTCGTCGAGTAGGGTCCGGGTCCACCTCGAAAATAATTTTCCCCAAAAGTGACTTCTCCAGGGGGGCTAGATTTTCACGACTTTTCACGACTTACATTATATTTTTCACTCTGGTGAGTTCATTTTGGGGATATATGAGAGAAAAAAATTTTATTTTGAATGAGAAAAGGACGGCAAAATCGACCAGGGCTATAATCTTGTTTGTCCCCCCCCCCCACATTTTGTTTTTGAAATTTCAAAATTGTTAGTTTTCAACTTCTCTTACGTTTTCCTTTTCCAATGGGTAGAGCAGAGCGAGAAACGTTATTGGAAGTCAACTTGTTCCAATACAAAATGTTTACTTTAGCCAGAATCCTATATTTGAACTGCAAGTTGGCAAGTACGCAAAATGGATATGTAGTGAGAAAAAAAATGAGAAAATCTACTCGTACGCTTTGTTGCATCCGTAAAGATAAGCAAACACTGAAAGTTTCATTAAAATATCTGTATCCGTTAAAGCGTGACGATTGGTTTAACTTTTTTGGAGGTGACCTCACATGGCCTTGACTAACTCGTTGGCCCTAGATGACTTGGCCTAAAAATTTTGAATCAGCATG
Source organism: Imbricaverruca yamaguchii (assembly GCA_034440575.1). Taxonomy (NCBI): domain Eukaryota; kingdom Metazoa; phylum Arthropoda; class Thecostraca; family Neoverrucidae; genus Imbricaverruca; species Imbricaverruca yamaguchii. The sequence continues at coordinate 140,108 of JAOTOL010001077.1, read as the reverse complement.
TCAAATTGATGTGGGAAAAGGTATGCCAAATTTGGGCGCGCTGCCTCGCGCCGTCCGCCCGCGAAAAACCTCAGGGGGGCGGCTGAAGACCCTCCGAGACGGGGCGGGTTAACTAAAAGAAAATCGAGCTTGCTACATTGTTATATAACATTGAATAACTTCCATGAATGTTTGCACTTTTGCACTCAATTCCAGAATTGTATCCCATATTATCACATTGTATTCCTTTATATTGTATATCAGATGTTCTGCATTAGCGAATTAATTTACAATGGTCTCGAATAAACCTAACTACAATCTGATGGCATAATCGACTACATTTATAGATATCTAACACTGTCATTTTTGCACTCAACTCCACGATTTATATCTCGAATTATCAAATCGAATTAATTTTATTTGTATATCAGATGCTCTACATTAGCGAATTAGTTTCCAATGGTCACAAATAAACCGGCACACAATCAGGTGCCTTTTGATGCCATACTCAACTACTTTGATATCTAAGGCTGCAATTTTTTACCTTCTTGACATCAAGCTTTTGGACAATATTGAGGTTCTGTCATGGCTCGATGCACGTCAGGCGACGACAGTTGAGGCCCAGAGGATCCGGAGGACTGCCAAGCGGAGGCATGACAAAAAGTAAGGCCCTTCAAAAATACGAAGCAACATCGGTTTTGCCACGCCAAAATTGGGTATGAGAAATTCGCGGTAGTAGATGCATTCTTTCCATGCAACTCCCATAAGCGCAATGTTCTTAGACAATATATATCGAGCAACCTGTCGGCCTCAACCGCAATGGTAGCGGAACTCATTTCAGGCACATTGCCTATCCTTCCAAATCAGAAAATTTGCCTGAAACTTCGGCCCTGGGGCCCATTAAGATTAAGGGAATGGTCAGCAGCCCATCATATTATGAATGGCGGTGAGTGGTCTGGGAAGGGCCGGGGACCACCGGCGGCCGGCCGTGTATGGTGGAAAATAGTTCCGGAAAGGCAATACGCAAAGTAACAATATGCACAATACATTATTGTAAGTGGCGATGAAACTGACGTTTGAAGGCAAGCTAAGTTTCATAAATGCCCGTTGCATCATATTTTATGGAGAAGAGTCTCATAAATTGTAACTATATTCTTCGCACACACACTAGTGAGCATCCGGGCGCGCTTGTCCTGGGCCATCATTTAAGAGTTCTTGAATGGCATCAGGAACCTGCCTGATTTCTTTATTTACTGGCGATCCGCCTGATGTCCGCATTAACATTGCGTCTGACGCCTAACGTGACGTCAGTCAAACAGGTCACTGGATGCTGAGGTAGTGGCGTCAATCAGTAACATCACTAGTGCTACGGCCGTGACCGTTACGCGTCAGACGCAATGTTAATGCGGACATCAGGGGGATCTCCAGGAAAGAAAGAAAGCTATAGATTCCTGATGCCATTCAAGAACTCTGAAACATGCGCCCGCGACAATCGCGCCCGGATGCTCACCGCTGTGTGCGCGAAGAATATAGTTACAATATATAACTGTCTCTATAAAATATAATGCGAAGTGCATTTAAGAAAGTTAGCCTGCCTTCAGACGTCTATCTCATTGGCACTTACAGTGCTATATTGCGCATATTGTTACTTTGCGTATTGCCTTCCGGGACTATAGACGGCCGTATCCACCATAGACGGCCGTCACCAGCGGCGACGCCGGCGACCTCATCCAAGAGTTGACCAGTTTGCCAATTCCAGCATGACTTCACACTATTTTTGTTCGGCGTACGACATTAAAATCAACTGCATGCGCGAAAATATAGAACGCCAGCATTCATCATACATGCTGCGAACCGAACTGAACCAACACCTAATCGGAGTAAAGTTTCTAGCACAATTGGTCCACTGGAAGGAAATGGGACTATATTGGGTGAGGATATTGAGATGGTTGAGGAGCTGAGTAAGCAGATTAAATCAGTGTTTACATTGGAAGATATGACCAATCTGCCGACCTTACACCATTTGTTCAGTGAGATGTGATCGGATAAATGATGTTGATTTCATTGATAGTGATGTTGTTTTCAATCATATAAGGAAAATAAAGCCAAACAAGGCAGCAGGACCTGATTAAATTTATGCTAGGGTATTGCGGGAAGCTGAAAAGGAACTGACAGTACCACTTAGTATAATATTTTGTAGATCTTTCACAAAATGAAATTCCAACTGATAGGAAAAGGGCAAATGTAGTTCCTGTTTTCCAGAAATGACAAAGAGGGAAGGTTGAAAACCATAGGCCAGTAAGTCTCACATCTCTAGTCTGCAAGGTACTCAAATCAATTATCAAGGAAAGAATAGTTAGTTATCTGGAAGGAAACAGATTGATTCAAGGTACTCAACATGGGTTTAGGAAAGGGCGATCATGCCTCACAAATCTCTTGGGTTTTTTTAACTTGGCCACGGAAAAATTTGATCAGGGAAATCAGGTTGATGTAGCATATCTTGACTTCAGTAAGGCCTTTGACAAGGTACCCCATAAACGGTTAATGACACAGCTTCAGGCCCATGGTATTGCAGGTAGCATCTTAAAATGGACAGAATTGTGGCTTTCAGATAGACAACAAAGAGTGATGCTAAATGGTACAAAGTCATCATGGCAAAATGTTCTTAGTGGAGTCCCCCAGGGGTCAGTACTTGGGCCACTACTGTCCATTATATTTGCAAATAACATTGAAAGTGGCCTAAGCAGTAAGGTTTTGAAATTTGCGGATGATTTGAAAGTCTTTAGGGCAATAACAGGTCAAAATGAGCATATCTCGCTGCAAAAAGGCTTAGACGAACTTGTGAAGTGGTCTGAAGAATGGCAAATGAAATTTAATTTTGATAAGCGCAAAATCATGCATGTGGGTAAGCAGCATATGAAGGCTCCATACTTGATGGGTGGCCAAGTGCTATCAGTGACTCAACAGGAGAAGGATTTAGGTGTTATTCTAAACACAAAATTTGGATCATACAGAAGTGAGGAAGTCATCAGGAAGCTTTACTGTGCATATGTCAGGCCACATTTGGAATACTGCATCCAAGCTTGGTCTCCTAGCTATGAAAAAGATTGTTGGCTTTTAGAGAAAAGAGGGCTACAAAAATGGTTAATGGTATAAGCAACCTGGCATTTGAGGAAAGATTGAAGAACTTAAATATGTTTTGACTTAGATATAGAAGGCTGAGAGGAGATCTCATCGAGGTCTTTAAATTTGTCCATGGTCTGGGGAGGGGATATCTTGGGGAAATGCTTGAATTTAACAGAAATGATGCAATTAGAGGTCATCAATTCAAAATTAAAGTTAACCACAGCAGAACAAGGTTGAGACAGTCTTTCTTCACCAACAGGGTAGTAGAACACTGGAACCAGCCGCCAGGAACTATTGTAAGTAGCAGCACATTGAACGTCTTTAAAAGCAGTATAGATAATCATTATAAGAATAGAGGGCTTGCTTTTCAGTATTACAGGGAGGGCTGATCGACGGATTTGATGGGCAACTGATTGAGTGTACACAGTGCAACCAAGAAGGGCCCTTGTGGCTCATAGTTGCACTTATCGTTTATGTCTTTATGTCTTTATGTCTTTATATATTTCGCGGAAGGGTGACCTAAGATGTAATGGTGGCCAGCCAGCCAGTAGGATGGGAACACCAACGGCAAGAGCAAAGAACGGTACGAACAGAAAACGACGAACAAAGTGGTCAAATCGTCTCATGACAAGACCACGTTCAGTTTGCCATCTGGACAATACTGACCTTTGCAAGACTTGCCCCTAGTTGGAAATGTTGTGAGGTGAAGCCAGTCGGACCGGTAGCTATAACAGTGACACCACCGGCGCGGTCCTCAACTAAAGCTGTCTTCTGCAACAACAGGTGGCACTGTGGTCAACGGTCGACCAGGCGCATTATTGGATCTGGCCGCTCCAAGTTCATGCATCTCTTCGCCGAAGCAGCACGCAAAGATGCAGCAAAGCACAAAAATTAACCCAGTGGTCATCAAACTGCTTCATCTTCCACACATTCATTTCACAGTAAGAATACCATGAAAAAATCAGTCAGCATTTTCTACTGCCAAAATTTTACCCAGAATTGATAGTAAAAATTAAATAGTTTCTATAAAGGTTTAGGGACGAATTAACTGTGCAGGTAATTCAGCAGCCACATTTATGTCACTCCAAACCCGAAACAGAAGAAATGCATTTCACATATCAGGCAGTAATGAGAGGAGAATTGTGAGCACAGGCGCCCAGCGGTCAACTTCAATGCAGGTGTTGTGGCAGCTGATATACAATCAATGCAATTTGCCAATTGCGTGAGATGGTGATGTTATTTCGTGCCTTTAATTGGAAGGTAACTAACCAGTGCATGCAATGCTTTCCGGCTCATTTATCTTCCCGAAGTGTCAAACTAAGAACATATACATTCGGGATTTGGCAGTTCCAGCGGAGCACTGGCGGATCGGAAAAGCCTACGGTGGCATGTCCCCATTAACACTCGCACGTCCGGCGGCCCGCGCCAACTTCGCATGTCCGGGGGGCAGATGTCTGCCCCCTAAGATCTCTGGAACTATGCTAGCTAGCGATAAACGGAAAACGGCGTTGGATAGCTGGTGACGGGCTCTATCGAAAGTGTTTCGGTCATTTTTTTCGCTCAGGTCAACATTCAGGTCACTGGGCCATCATAGGTCAAATTCGACCAGATCAGGTGGGACTCAGATATTGACACATATCTCAGGACCTGTAACAGATATAAACAAATGGCGAACGCTATTCGACAGTCCTTGAAATGCGCTACCGACAATAGGCGGTGTAATTTAAGGTCAGGTCAACCGAAACTCAGGTCAAGGTCATGAAGTCATGACCTCAGGTCAAGGCCTAGGGAGGTCATGTAAGGTATCAATCGACACGTCTTGACGATACAAGCACAATGACGGTAATTTCAGCCTTCTAGCTCAATGCAGTGCGATGTAATGCGCATAAATGTGTAGTGATCTCAGGTGACCTCAGAGACCTTGGTGAGGTCACTGAGCAAAAATGTCAGCGGTAACATTGAGCATAGCTTCCATTTACATGCCACACCCGTTGTGAGATCATTCCGAGCGCAAATATGTAACTAGGAAACATTTGTATATTTTACCATAGCCCTATAATGGGGAAGCCATGGCAGCGACCTGACCTAAGGTCAATGCTACGAAAAAAAACGATATACATATTATGGTCCCTGATGAGATCATGACATGCTATAAGTTTGAAATCAATCGCACAATTATTGTGGAAGTTATGCCACCTAGAACTCCGAGTGTAGTTGGATCACTTCGCCTGACCTGGTGACCTGACCTGAGATGACCCAGGATTATAAATGTATGAGGATATGCGGAAACGACCAATGAACAGCTATGGGAGGTTTGGCCTTGCTAACCCTATTAGTTTGGCGGAAAATGAGGAAAAACCGGAGGGGCAGATATCTGCCCCCCCTCCCGGACGCGCGCGGGTTAAGGTTCATCGAACGCTTCAATCTGAATGAGACGGCAGCGTTCTGCAAACAACGCCCCCGTCCCGTTCGTTACAAGGACTGCCGAGATAGTTCTGCCGGCGACAGCGACACACCACCAGCTGACTTCGCATCCCTTCTTATAGTTTGGTCAGCAATTGCTCTGGGCAGATTGCGCACTCTGACGACGAAAAACATTACACAAGCCAATGGCGAATTACTCTGGATACGAAATGACAAGGTAAAAAACAGCGCAGTCATGAAATACATTGTTTCCGCATTACTATAAGACGCCATATGATAATGGAATTGTTGCACATCACTAACCCTTTTTCTCGTATATTACGTATAAATGTTTATTTTACAACTTGTATCAACATTCATTTTAACCAGACTTGAAAGAGATAATTAAAATAAACTAACATACACCAGCTATATAGATCGTTCTGTGATTCGTCGTGACGTCATACATGAACACCAGCCGGAGCGGATGGGTGCAGTGAATCGGTATTTGTTGGTACACTGAAGGCATACAATGGCAGAGGGAAGCGGGGTAGTCGATATTTTTGCTTCGTACTACGGTGCAAAACACCACAAATACTGCGTTCGAAAGGCATTCATTAGTCTGTCTATCAACGACGAGAAGGCGAAAATATCGACATAGGCGGCGAGCACAGATGGCCCCTTGGTAACCGCCAGGGGTCCGACATGCTGCGAGAATCAGTTTGATGCATTTTGAACGTTCATTAGTACCAGTTTTCTGACTAGTATTCCGCTGAATAATTGCAAATGCATTGGTCACCGCTATGTAGCGCTGCAACCTATAATGCTTAGGGGCCATAGACCTATGGGATCATGAGGACTGTGGAATCACTGATTCGGTTAGCCATATAATGAGCAAAGTTGTTTGATTTTAAATGAGGGGTTTTGGTAGGGCAGCCGGGACTTTTATACGGGGGCGAGAGGTTAGCATTTCCTTGATTATTAGCTTGATATTTGATTGATATTAGCTTGATATTCATGCCCAGTATGCAAGGGGCGTAGCCAAGCGGGGAGGGGGCAGCCATCCATTGGAGGGTCCGATGGGGTCCTGCAGGGAACGCATTGAGGGGCTCGCACAGACCCCTCAAGGGATCGGTGAAGTGGAACTTGCGGGTATCCTGGACCGACATGAAGGGCACTTGAATCGACGAAAGGGGCTAACGGAAAGGGTCCCGGATCAATGAAGATGGCACGAGTCAACGGAGTGTGCCCTCGGAAAGATATTGAGGGCCCCGAGCTGAGCCATAGTGAAGAGTTTCCAGGTCGACAGAGGGGGCCCCAGATCGTTGAAGGGCCCGAGCTGACGGAAACGGCACAGAGCCAATACGTAGGGCCCCTGAGCTGACGACGGGGCACAAGCCGAAGAAACGGCCCCTGGCCTGGTGGAGAGGGCCCAAACTATTGAAAATGGGCCCCCGGTCCGCCGGGAAAGGCCCTGGCTGGTCACAAATAGTCTCTGATACAACGAAGGGGCCATAGTTGCCGGCGAGGACCTAGGAACGTTAGAAGAGACCCTTGTGTCGCCGTAATTGGGCAAAGCCAAACAAAGGCCCCTAACCTGAGGGCGGGGCTCAAGCTGTTGAAAGAAAGCCTCCGGCCCAGCAGAGGAGGCCGTAGATCGCCAAGGATGGCTAAGGATCGCTGAGCGATGAACAGAACCCTTAGGAGCTGACTAGGACTAGCGAGGGCCCATATCAGAGCTGAAATGCCCAAGAAATGAGAGCTAGACGGGACTATAGAGGACTGTGTCGGCCACTACAAGCAGGAGAGGGCTCTGCTGGATGAAAAGGGTCTCTGAGCTAGATAAGACTGAACTGGGATTCTCCTGAGGTTAAGAGCGACCTCTATAGGACGAACAAGGTCCCCTGAGAGTCAAAAAGATGACATGTGGGCTGGCGATTACTGTGAGGAATATTGAGGGCCAGAGCTAGGAAGCCCTTGTAGCTAGAAAGACTGTCAATGACTCGGAAGGGTCCATAACAGCTAAATAGGGTAACTGGCCATTGAAAATTCGTACTAAATTTGCATTATACCAACCCACAGGTACTTAATAATACTGAATATACCAACTCCCTACCGATTAAGCTACCGCCTCCCCCACCCGCCGGGGAAGGGGGGATCGTAACAAATTAATACCGAACACGTTAGTTTTGGCAGGCACCACCAATTACAGCATTCGTGACCAGAAGGGAGGGACTCGGTCGACGGCACCTGTCAGCCATGTTCTACACGCACCATGCTACATGGTGGAAGTGTATTGCCATACTGCATGGTAGAAGTGGCAAGTACTGGCCCACCGACGGCGCCGTAGCTGGCCAAGTACAGAGTATACCCCGTGGCCGTGGGCCGTGGCGTGGTGCAACCGTTCGTACACTTTTGTTTATTGGGTGGTTCACGACGCACTTTATCCACATTCACGGCTAATGGCGCCGCCCACGCTGTTTCGCCGGTGGGCCGCGGGATTGGGAAATGTCCCGAGTGGCGCTGGTGTCGAACCCGGGACCTTCGGTACCCAGAGCCCGACAACCGTTCGTACACTGTCAGCTTACGATGTCAACGGCGAATCGGCACCGACCAACGGGCGGCGTTTACGCCCAGAGGCGGGGCCGTACGAGGGCTCCGGCAAGTCGGGCTTCACTTACACATGGTTTCAGCTATAATTTTCATTATAATTATAATTTTACTACAGTCCGAAGTTAGCTTCAGACGTGGTGAGACTCCGAGTCTCCAGTCAGCGGCGGGATTAATATAATCACACGTCGCAATGCAAGGCAAACCAGGGATGTCAGCTTTTACCACCACCAAACCTGTTTTACTGGTTCTTGCCACTGGCGAAACCGACATGTCAAAGAACTGTTCTTATCGGTGAGGGTCCTGCACATACTTTGATTAATCTTCTTCAGATATATACGACATACTGTGCACACGTCTAGTAGTATCACGTATCACACGACGTACATAACATATAGAAATAAGCCAAATTGGATCTGAAAATGTAACAGGTGTAAACATGGCACCAATTTGTTGCCTGTTTTATACTTTTACCGTTAAAAGCTGGTCGCCACGGCAAAAAAAAATCCCCGGCAAAACCCTAATCCTGATACAAGACGTGAAAAATGAACCTCACGCCTGTATGAACAATGACTCCTGATTAAAAAAAATTATCATCTTAATATACTGATTGTTGTGGATCTACAGAACTATAAAATGTCTTCAACACTCAAATCAAGATGAACCATCTGTTTTTGGTGTTCTGCTTAATGACTTTCGAATTATGCTTTCTCTGCCAAAATGATCAATCTGCTTTGAAAGAGCCAGTTCAGTTGAAGAAAGCACCTACCTTCACGTCGGTGGCATTGCTATCGATGACAGACCCCAGCTCCACCTTGCTGGGTATGTCGGTCTGGAACATGAACACAGCGTGTCTTACATGAGGTTGGTGAGCTCTGCGAGAACATGGCGGCCGGTGGGCGACGGTCGAGTTGCACTCGATTTGCACTTACTACAGCCAACGCGACCGGCCACCATCCAGGAGCGGCATCTGTTCTCACGTGCGCCTGCACAGAGAACGGCTACAAGCAAACGTGCTATTTCCAGGAAGTTTGGCTGCAAAATCACCGCGGACCATTTGGAAGCGATGACTGCCGGATCGCAGCACGTGGCAGTCCTGGGGCCCGAGAGCGTCCGTGCCCAGCTCAGCGACCTAATCCCACCAATACGGCAGCTCTGCAGTCGGACACCGCTCTCACGAGGCACGATGCCGCTCCAGCTATAATCGTTCACATGACCGTGCTATAGCAAGAGCTCAGCATACAGCACCCAGTCGAACCGATCCAACCTCACAACACACGGCGGTGATCATGTCAAATTCACACGGCAGCCCTGACCAACTGACTGCAACTGACCGCCAAACTGAGGACCAACAGCTGCTTCGAGCTGGTGATGCAGATGTGGTGGTTGGTGAGGTCTGTGGCGCAGTACTCGACCTTGTCGAAGGTGATATTCGACGACTGCTCGAACGAGGAGCCGCTGTCCAGCGACACGTACATCTGCCGGCGGCGCCACAGCGTTATGGGGGGGGTGTCACGTGACGCCAAGCTACCGGTCGTCTGTCGGGGTGTTGTCAGCCTTGGCAAGACTGCCGTTCGGTTGGGATGGTCACCATTGGGATCAGATGGTTACAATCGCGTTTGGTAGTTACTGTCTGGCAGGATGGCTACTAGCGGGCTATTGTGGCTATAGCGTGGCTTAAACGGTTGCTGTCGGGATTAGATGGTTACAGTTGGACCAGGATGTCCACTTCCACCAGGTCCCTCTATAGAGAGGCTGGTAGAAGAGCGGTCGCGCGCCGCCAGCTAAAGAGCGACGCCAGCCCCAGGGTCCAAGAAGCCCACGAAGCCCACGAAGACAAGAGCAAGAAGCAAAAAGGCAAAGCAGCCAAAAGACACGAAAAAAGAGCAGCAAGAAGACAGCAAGAAGCAAGAGCTCCAGGCACCCTCTGCGAGCATGCCTGCGACCCGAGAAGGAAGTCCACCCACACCAAATCCCCAACTTCACTATCTCTCAGCTAACCTTTAACTACCGGAGGAAAAATAAAGGTTACGAGCCCACTACTGTGGCCCATTGCGGCCGGGGGGTGGGGGGCGGCGAATGCTCGGTCAAGGGTACAATGAATTCGAGTATTTTTCAGTGCGGAGGGTCACCTCGCTGGTGGGGTAGGTCCGATCCGAACACTGTGACACCCACACTGGTGCCTAACACCTACTGTTCATATGGCGCCACCTAGTAGGCAGTCTTTTTCAGTCTTTTCCAGTCTTCAGTCCCCAGTAAGGCCACATTACCAGTAGGATTAGCCCGACCCCGACACTATGTCACCCACACCGGCGTCAAGCGCCCGCTCGACACATGGCACCTACATACTAGGCACTTACACCGAACCACAACACACCCCACCACACGAGAGTCTTGCACTCTCGCAAGAACACTCCACCACATCCTGAACACACCACACTTCGCCATCACTCGGCACACCACCCACACCATGGGACGCACACAGGATAGCGCCGACACACGAACGCCACTAGCCACAAAGACATCCAGCAAAAGGAGATGTTCACTCACACCACACCGCACATTCAACACCCGCTGAGGCTGCATTTCCATGTCAGAGCCGAATACGATTCCACTCGCGAACATAGCAGCACTGCTTGACGCCACAGCCCCCATCGACGCAAAAACCACAATAGACCACATCAGACCAAGGGCACGGTATGGTCTGGGTGCCTACGGTGCGGTCTACGGTCCTTGGTCCTATTCCTACGGTATATGACCAAGGGTCGCATCTTGGTACTGTCTTTCAACACACAACAGCTCCTACCACACGTACGCATACACGAGAAACAGCACGACGTAGGTCGCTACGTGCCGGTCCCATTACGTTGCCACCCCTGTATGCGCTACGGTCACGGTGAACGTGCGTGCGCGTCACCAGCGCCACGCTGCGGCCGGTGTGCAACACACCACTCCGCATCCGACCACACATAAACCAACAGGGGACGTACAGCCTGTGATGGGCCGCACCCCGCCACCGACCTCGACTTCCCCAAGTGGTCATGCAAGAGGGAGGCGTGTCGTTGTGCGGCAGCTCAGTGTGCCACACTGAGCTGTATGGCACACTGCCATACAGCTGTGCCACAGCTGTGCCAATGATGCCGACACCTGCGCAACAACCCTACCACCTCCACCTCCAACCCTCCCCCCACACACACCAAACCGCACCCGCCGCTATGATAGTATGATGGACGGTGTGATGAATCAACAATGACTGACATTGCTGCCAGTCCAAAGAGTGCACAAGACATGGTCACCAAGACAGCATCAACAACAGCAGGATGATGCGATGAGTAAGCACGGACTAACACTTCTGCCAGTACAAGAGATGCACGGCAAGACACCAAGCTACACCGGCCGGCAAAACAACCACAACACGGCCGATAAGGCTGGCCAGACGACCGCGTTGCACGTCTGTTGCATGTGCCACACGCGCACTCCTGCTACTGGCGGCGTGCTACTGCCGACAGTAGCACGCCGCCGTCATCTCACACCCCTGCCGTCGACGCACGGCCCCTGCACCTGGTCTCACCCGGTCGGACAGCAGGTAGACCTTCTTGGTGAGCGAGCACAGGTACACGTACGGCTGCGACAATTTCAGGCTGGACGGCGCGAGATGCTGGTCCTTGGCCCGGCCCAGGTACAGCGCCAGCGTCTCGTAGCGGTCCCCCTGCAGGGCGCGCAGATCATGTCACCAGGTCAGCAGGCTAGCTCAGCAGGCCACGTCACCAGGTCAGATCACCAGATCAGCAGGCCACGTCACCAGGCCACGTCATCAGGCCACATCACCAGGTCAGATCGCGACTGCAGTGGTCGGGCCACGCGAGGCATTTGTTGCCGCAATGGTTAGTCGGACCTGCACGTGTTTGATCACGTCCGTGACGTGATACCCGAACAAGGGGAAGCGCGATATGTCGGCCGCGATATATAGGGGCCGTTGTGAACACATAGCGCAAGCCATACGCAGAAGCCGCACAAGAAGTGTTTCGAGGCATAAATAATTACAACTTCTTTTACTTCAGTGTCAATGTCTTAATGAAAGCATGAAGTGGCTCTAGGGGATGTGTTGTACGTAAACTTGTTTACGACCTATTCATTTTAGACGAAAAACCAGGCGAACCACACGCACATTTGCCAGGGAAGCTTCGAGATCAACCCGCTTTCTATGCTGTCATTACATCAGCATAGTTCGGGCTACAACTTGTGTGGCGTTGACGCGAACGGAATCTTCCTAATTTTCCTCGGCTTCAACTGCAACATCCTAACACTGTTAGATGATACACCGTCAGATGATGCCAATGACCTTTTAAGAACTCCAATGTATGAAGCGTGAGAGGTGAAGGGGGAGGCCGCTAATTACTTCAGAACGACAATCGTCTGTCAGGCTTGGCGACCTACAATCTGAGCCAATGCAGATCACGATCGCCGCGCCAACACTTTACCATCCAAGCGTACTCGGTGCGCGAGACCGGCCACCACGCGCATCATACCTTCTCGTAACCGATTTGCAGCAGGCCCCAGTGCCAGTTGTAGCGGACGTCGCGCACGTCGGTCAGGCCCGGCGGCCACGCCACGAGCTGCTTGACGTCGACCCAGCACGAGTCCCGGTCGTAAGGAGCATCGCTCATCAGGTAGCGGCGCTCAGAGTGCAACAGCAGCAGCACCTGCTCGTCTGCTGCCAGGAGGCAGCGTTATCGCTGGCTGGGAGGTCAGCGCTGGGCAGAGGTTACGATGTGAGGGGAGTGGCCTTTGGAGATGACAGCTGATCACTGATGCCGTGATCATCACCGAAGAGGGATCACAGCCGGTCAAGAGAGGTCGCCACTGGACACGATTCCAACTTAGCTCCGGTGGATCAGGACCCTACATTTTGACTCGAAAACGAGTTCGACCGCGGTATTTTGTGACTCACAATGCATTACGTCATATAAAATAATCAGAAAAAACATCTTCGCCATATTGTACTGATTCAGCAAGGTTCTAAAGTCGGACGTCTTTGAGGCCTATATTCACGGGAGGTTTTGCCACGAAGCTACTGCTTGTCGAAGCCAGTGCTTGTCCCTGGGTTGTTCCTATGGAAAATCGATAACATTCTGGTACGAATTTCATAGCCACATTGCTTTTAACACGCGCACGTCCAGCGGTCCGCGCAAACTTCGCCGGTCCGGGAGAAGGCAGTTGTCTGCCCCCATAAGATCTCCAGAACTATGCTAGGTAGCGACGAACGGAAATCGGCGTTGGATAGCTGGTGACAGGCTCTATCGAAGTACTTCGGTCCTTTTTCGCTGAGGTCAATATTTAGGTCACTGGGTCATCATAGGTCAAATTCGACCAGATCGGGTGGGACCCTCAGATATTGCCACATATCTCAGGACCTCCAACGGATAGAAACAAATGGCGAGTTCTATTCGAGAATTCTTCAAATGTGCTATCGAAAATATGCCATGTGATGCAAGGTCAGGTCAGCAGATAGGTCACCAAAGGTCACAGAACTTGGGTAAAATGTATCGTAATTTTCCGGTACAAGCTTTTGACAGCATAGCGATGGGAAGCTGATTTTGCTTTATATGACGAAAGACGCCTCCGATGCCACTCAACAGCTAAGTCAATATTTGACCTTGACATTGGTTGACCCGAGGTCAAGACCATTTTCTGGCCTCGGTAGGTCATGTCACATATCATTCAAAACGGCTCAACAAGAGCATTTCGCTGATGTTAGAATTTTGCATATCACTTGGTTTCATACCACATAAATGTTCGCCATATAACTTACTGCGGGATAATACACGGCTGCGTTAGTGACAATGGTCACAGAAATGTTTGTAATATATGAGCCGCGTCCAGCACTGATAAATTTTCGAATATTCCAAGACGATTCGCAAGAGACATGATAGAAAAGTACCGTACTCAAGACTGGGTCTTTATTGTAGTGGATAGGTACGGGAACAACGCATTCCATTACAACAAACTATATATTTGTGTTCAACACTCATATAGAACAACACTCGAGGCTTCATAATTCGTGGAGAACAACATTACACGCTCAAAACCCTTTTGTTCACATGCTTGGATCACATTTCCCGCGACGCCGCGGCGATTTAAAACAGGATACCACGAACAAAGCCGTAAAGCTATCGCGTGACGCTGATTATCGTGTGGCGCCCGTGAACAAAGTACGCGCGCTTCCCACGCTGGCAACGCGTTGGAAATCTGTCTGATCTCTTGGCATCTGACCCAACTAGCTCTGTAGCAAAATTTGCCCATACGTTTTTCATTTATATTGTAGTCAGTCGTTGCATTCCCGCCGAACAATTTCAATGCAAGACAAAAGCAAGCGGCTATGTAAAAGCGTTGGAAAATTTACCACATTTTACTCGATCTGACCTGACCATGCAAAATGTTAGGTATGTGACCTTAGATCGAGGGTGCTAAGTGACCTAGGATCATTCGACACCTATTTGTTGGCGCATTGGGGAGACAAACCGATTGGCGTTGGCTTGATGGCTCCAGTCCAATACTGTGAAGAAGAAGAAAAATTATTTGTAGCTATGTGCAATGGCCTAAGATGACCTTGCAGAGGTCATAGAGTAAATGATTGACTCGCATATTCATAAACCTCAAAGTGCATGAGATTTACATAGGCCAATCGAGGCCAACTAAGTGCCCAAGCAAGAATACATTTTCCTATGAAAATATGACCTCAGATCAAGGTCATGAGGTAGCCTAGGTAGGTCATGCAATGTATCAATCGACACGTCTTGGCAATACAAGCACAATGACGGTAATTCCAGTCTTCTAGCTCAATACAGTGCGATATATTACGCAGAAATGTACTAGTGGTCTCAGGTGACCTCAGATGACCTTGGTGAGGTCACTGAGCAAAAATATCAGAGGTAACGTTGATAATAGCTTCCAACTACACGCCATAGCCGTTGTGATGTCATCCTGAAAGCAAATATGTAACCAGGAAACATTTCTATATTTTACCGTACGTCTATAATGGGGAAGCCATTGCCGCGACCTGGCCTCAGACCAATGCTGCGAAAAAAAGCGATATGTAATAGTCCCTGATGAGATCATGACGTGTTATAAGTTTGAAATAAATCGCACGATTATCGTGGAAGTGATGACATCTAGAACTACGAGCGATGTTGGGTCATTTCGCCTGACCTGGTGGCCTGACTTGAGATGACCCAGGGTCAAACATTTATGAGGATATGCGGAAAAGGCTAATGAGCGTCCATACGAGTTTTGGCCTTGCTTACCCGATTAGTATCGCGGCAAATTAGGAAAATCGCAGGGGCAGATATCTCCCCACCCCCGGACGTGCGCGTGTTAAATTCGTCCGTGCAAGTAAAATAATTACACTAGAAATAAAATATAGTTCTTGAGGATATTAAGGAGCACAATCAATAACTACTATTTGTAATTGCCATTATGTTTGCGGGAGCCTGCAAGAAACCTCCATCGATTACACACAGTGCCAGTGCCTAAAATGTTTCTACACGAGCCCTCGAGAGACCGTTGAAATGATTATCTGGACACCAGTGGCCTAAAATCATCTGCCGCCAATTTGGTGAGTCGTCCACTGGACGCCGGCCTGGTGCATTTGGCGTCTGGCGCGATTCTGGGTGGTGTGTGAGGGAGAGGGTTGCACCGCCCGACGAGGTTCGTCATAATGGCTGGCGTGACTCAAAAGACGATATATGCCATTCGAAAGCTGATCATGGGCTGATGACCAATGCGACATCTTCATGGACATCTAGAAATCGCTTTCTTAAAGCGCAGTCTTCTTCCATTTTGCAATTGTTTCAAGGAATTTAATCGGTTGCTTAAGCTATGGTTATACAGTTGTCATATTTAGCATATGGGTACAAACTCGACAGCAAGAGTTAGGGGTGAAAGTAGCGGAGGTCACGACTTCGGGGCACGGATGCTGCAGCGCCACCAACCGACGTCACGGGTGCTGAAGCACGATGGAGTGTGCACCAACTCGTCCGACTTGACGTTGCTGGAGTGCGAGCTGTCGCTGGATGGCGCCGTATGCGTCTGTGGACACGGTTAGAGGCGCCAGTGGAAACATCACCAGGGCGGTGGTACCGACCGATCATGGATTGAATGGAATTTGAATGGATCATTTGAATTTGAACTAATCATGGACTGAATGGGTTGAATGAATTGAATGGATAGAGTTCAGTGAGCTCACAGTCTGATTTTACTCCCACATGAACGTATTGTATGCAATCTTCCAATCAGATTGCTTTCTAAGAGCGAACCGGATCATTCTTCAAGATCGTGTTCCATGTGTAACGACCGATTGCCGGCAACTGGGAGGAACGATGATTCGCAACGCATGTCATGCGAGACTTCCCCGTCAGCGAATCGTGCGTCACAATGGCTGAATAAAATAGCTGATACGGCACATTGGAACTGGTCGCCGCTGGCGATATACTAGCGCCAGACGTGACATCACATACCGAGTTGCGCGCGTGCGATGTTCTATCTTAATAATATTATAATATTCATCAGGCAATATATCAGCATCGCATCAACACACATATATACATCATATTCATCATACATTATATATATCATACTTCAACGCGCAATATTATATATTATTGTGATAGTATAGAGGTGGTTGGACAGTGGGCATGCTAGCATTCATCTGCGTGTCTGTAGGAGGCCATGCATCCTGAGGAAAACTGCGAATGTAGCATCTCCTTGTGCTCTGATGAGGATGTGCAATGCGCATGTGTCATGCAGGTTGTGTTTCCAGATCATCTACAAAGGGGAAGGAGGGAGGACTGTGTCTCTAGGTGTTTGGATAAGGTGGTGAAATAATCAGGATGGGACCTCTGTTTCCAGGTGTACGTGTAAGGTCGTGTAATGTACTTCAGAAGTGACTGTATCTCTAGATGCATGGATAAGGTCGTGTAATGTACTTAGGAGTGGTGGTGGTGATGGTGGAGGCTGTGCCTCTAGGTGCACGGGTAATGTCGTGTAGTGTACTTCAGAAGTGGGTCTGTGTCTCCAGGTGGACGGGTTAGGTCGTGTAATGTATATCCGGAGGGGACTGTGTCTGTATGTGCACGGACAAGTTCACGTAGTGCGTTTCGGCAGGGGGACTGTGTCTCTAGGTGTACGGAAAAGGTCATGTAGTGCGTTTTAATAGGGGGACTATGTCGGTGTGTGCCTGCGTTGATGGCAATCAGACCACCTACTCGGTTGATGCCGACCTTGCAAAAGGTCAGGTTATGCAGCGATGTCGCCTCGGTGAAGGCACCCGACACCAGCAAACCATGGGAGGTGAGCAGCAACAGGTGGGAAGAGGTCAGCACCGCACTCTCCAGGCTCAGGTCATGAAGATTATCTGTGACAAGACACCAGAGGTCAGCGGCAATCGCCGCGCACGCGTTTGAGGTAAATTTATAGATGTTTGTTGAAATGAAGTCACGTACGACACTACTTGCTAGAAAATAGGATCAATGCATTCAGATAACGGTTGAGAAGCATTCACATGGGCCTTTGCATGGCACACGTATGGGGTTCAGTAACATCGGCGCCTTGAGATCAGCCTGTCAGAAGCTGTTCAAAACAAACAACGCCACATAATTCCAAGTCATGGCATTTGAGGCGATGGTGAAGACAGTGTGGGTACGAAGTCAAGACGCGCCTCATATATCCTCAAGTGAAGGTTGGAAGAGCAACAATTGTCTGATATTTTCATCATCTAGAGCATCATATTCTGCGGAAAAAAATACTGCCTTCCTCTTCCTCTGCTCGAATGGGTGATGCTGCTTGACCATGGATTTATCCAAATGTATCGCTCTTTTGCTCGCTCTTGGTTGAACTATTTTTGCTGACGTTTGTTCTAGTAGTAGTCAGAACTCTGGAACGCTAGTACATTTCTTCATAGCCGTAGAAGACAACTACGTCTACGTCTCACATGCTTATATTGCTGTTACTTTATTCCTGAAAGTAATCCCTTACAAATACGTAACATGACCTCTGAAATGTCACAAAATGATTCCCGTACAAATATGTTGTTAGTGTTCCCATACTATGCTGTATAAATCCAACAAGAAAAAATGAGATATATTATATGGAAACAGCCTTTCAGCCAGGCGTGTCCTTCATGTGTGTAGCTGGCCAGAAAACAGCCGAAAACCCACCCGAGGAGCGGTGGCAGGGGTCACCACAGACATCCCACTTGAGGGGCGACGACAGGGATCACTCCAGGGACATCCCACCCGAGGAGCGATGACAGGAGTTGCTAGAGCACCTGCGAAGCCGCCGTCCGATCCTCCACCCACCTGCCGAGGCGCCGAGTGCCTTCCTCAGTCCCGGCAGCCGGCCGAAGTCGTACCACTTGACACTGGTGCCGGCGACAACGGCCAGGTAGACGCCGGGCGCGCCGGCGGTGGTGACCGCGTACAGCAGACCCAGGTCGGCGCCGCACGGCTCCTGCAGGTAGCGCAGCTGGCGGACACGCGGAGCCACCACCGAGTCGGACACAGGCTCCGGCCACCGCCACCGCATCCACGGTACTGTGGGGCGAGCAGTGGCGTCACCAGTCGGACACAGGGCCCGGCCACCGCCACCGCATCCACGGCACTGTAGGGCGAGCAGTGACGTCACCAGTCGGATATGACGCCCCGCCACCGCCACCACATCCACGGCACTGTAGGGCGAGCAGTGACGTCACCAGTCGGACACAGGCTCCGGCCACCGCCACCGCATCCACGGCACTGTAGGGCGAGCAGTGACGTCACCAGTCGGACACAGCGTCCGGCCACCGCCACCGCATCCACATCCACGGCACTGTGGGGCGAGCAGTGACGTCACCAGTCGGACACAGCGTCCGGCCACTGCCACCACATCCACGGCACTGTAGGGCGAGCAGTGACGTCACCAGTCGGACACAGGGTCCGGCCACCGCCACAACTACACGTCCAATCACGCCACCACATCCACGGTACAGTGGGGCGAGCAGTGACGTCACCAGTCGGACACAGGGCCCGGCCACCGCCACTGCATCCACATCCACGGCACTGTAGGGCGAGCAGTGACGTCATCAGTCGGACACAGGGTCCGGCCACCGTCACCGCATCCACGGCACTGTAGAGCGAGCAGTGACGTCACCAGTCGGACACAGGGTCTGGCCACTGCCACCACATCCACGGTACAGTGGGGCGAGCAGTGACGTCACCAGTCGGACACAGGGCCCGGCCACCGCCACCGCATCCACATTGGGTAAAGGGTCCGGCCACCGCATCCACGGCACTGTAGAGCGAGCAGTGACGTCACCAATCGGACACAGGGCCCGGCCACCGCCACCGCATCCACGGTACTGTGGGGCGAGCAGTGACGTCACCAGTCGGACACAGGGTCTGGCCACCGCCACCGCATCCACATCCACGGCACTGTAGGGCGAGCAGTGACGTCACCAGTCAGTTCAATTTTTGCCGGTTCAATAAAAAAAACATAAAATATGTCGGGAATGCATATTATATTTCCTTTGAAAATATACTTCCATATGAATTGATTTAATTACTCCCTGGAGTGCTGAAGCGAGCAGAGCCATTACAGTGAAATTATAGCAGATTAATCTAAGCTCATTAAGTATCAACTAATATTTCACCCTGAACACTTGAGTGAGTAGGTCAATGTGCTTTAATTTCACTTCTAATCCACTTAAGGTAACTTGTGCTCTTAGCGGATTGCTTGAAGCAGCGCTTCCTAGAAACAATGCTTGTATATACCACGCATATGATGAATAAATACGAGAGCGAACATCAACCTTAATCAGTATATCAAAGGAACTGGCAAATTGGCACGTAATAAACTATTCAAACATTGTCAGATAATAAACGTCGGAATTGCATACATTTAAATGAGTTTCTGTTCCAAGATTGGTGTCAAACATGTTTCAAGATGTGTCCAGAACGAGCAGATAGCTAGCATGTGGTGATGACCTTGGTAAGTACGCTAGACTACAAACCACGGACAGAACAGTCGTCTCATCAAAGCGGGCGTGGGTAACACTGGAGCCGAAACGAGTTGGTTTATAGCCGAAACGAACGTCGATAAGTAACAATGCAGCAGGCCGTTTCACCAAAGCGGCCGTCAGAGAGCAACATCGCACAAAACCACCCCACTGTGGCAGACGTCAGTGAGCGACAATACACGGACTCATCTCACCGAAGCGGGCGTCGGTGACGGTGGCACGCGTCGACAGGAAGCCGGAGCCCTGCGACAGACTGAGCTCGCCATCCCACTGTCTGTCCCCGGCAGTAGCGTCACGCGTGTTCAAAGTTCTGTCAACACAGGGCACACATCACGATACCACTGCGGAGTGTCATCGTGTCCACCGCTGACATATTCTCCTCCCACTCGGTGCTGGGCTCTCGTGACGCCGTGCGAATATATACTACACATTCCGTGACAGGGCCCTCGGCAGACAGATTTCACACAGGCTGAAATAAATGCGCATCAAGAATGAGCAGGCTGTAGCCAAGTCGATGTAAACAAGCAAGTCAACGTCAACTAGCACTTAAACGAGGCAGAACCCTGCATGTCACAGCATAAAAAGCATCTACAACAGCATACGTTTATTATTCGCATCAACCAACACAATACTTAACATGGATACTTTCATACACAAACTGGCACCATACGCTCATATGCGCCCAAGTTCTGACAACATATCTAAACTACTGCAGGTGTATAAAATGGGGTGGGCCCAAACAGATGCATGAGAAAGCGTCTGTTGAAAACTTTCTCTATACAAAATATATTTAACGGTACGCCCTCGGGACTTGATTGGCATACTTTTTGTTGGGACAATTGAGTGCTGAGTGATTTCAAAATCAATGTTCATTTACGGGGAATTCATTTTCATTTTGATTTCACTGATGACTTCACTTCATTCATTTCTTTTCGAGCATATTTCTGAAATATTTTCCCCCAACAGTGATAACTCGCGCCGTCTCGAGGGAGGGGGGTTGATGTGTAACCTCCCATAAGGCTTTCCACGGATATTGAAAGAACGGCGAGCGGCAGCGCGCCGAAATTTGGCATACCTTTTCCCATATCAAATTGACATGGTGTGTAATAATTTTTAGGTGAGGTCATCTAGGGTTAACGAGCTAATCAAGGTCGGTTGGTTATTGGGGTTTAGGGGCGCATCGACTGCAGTTAGTCAAGGTCAAGTGATGTCACCTCCAGAAAAGTCCAACCAGTCGCCACGCTTTATCGGATGGATATTTAACGAAACTTTCAATATTTGCTTATCTTTGGGGATAAAACAAGACGGATTTGTATTTGGTTTTTTATTATTATTTGCTTTGCATATTTACCCATTAGGACTAAGATAAAAAATTTGGGCTAAAGTAAGCATTTTTTATGAAACCAAGTTGACTTCAAACAATGCTTTTTTCGTACTCTCTACCCATTGGACAAAGAAAAAGGAAAGAAAATTGAAAACTCAGTTTTGAAATTTCAACAAAAAATAGATTTTTGGGTGGGCAAGCATTGTAGTGCTATGGTCGATTTCGTATTCGTTTTCTGATTACATTTTTTCTTCAAATCCTCCCAAAAATGGACTACACAAAGCCAAAAACATAATTTAAGTCGTGCAAACCTACGCCCCCTAGTGACGTCATTTGTGGGGGGATTTTTTTTAGGGGGTCTGGTCCTACTTGTCAAGCGTTCTCGGGTGACCTCTTTCGTTTTCGTGCGATGCTTAGTTGGAGATTAGGCGGGGGTTGTATCACCCCACCCCCACCCCAGATGGATTGTGAGGATATGACCGGAAAGACGGGGAGGGTTAATTATTTGACTGGTACCTGGTATGCACCTTTCGAAAATGTGTGGTCGACGACATCGAGACAGATGCAACACAACTTCTGAAAAGAATAGGGTATTACCCACCCCACAGATCGGCCTGCCAGGCGGGCGGGGCAACGCGTCGCCTGAGAACATGGCCCTACCTGCTCTGTATGTCGAGCTGCCAGGCGAGCAGGTCTACACGTCGCCTGATGAGACCGGGTCACACCTGCTCTGTATGTCGAGCTGCCAGGCGAGCGGGGCTACACGTTGCCCGATGAGACCGGGCCCCACCTGCTCTGTATGTCGAGCTGCCAGGCGAGCGGGGCTACACGTTGCCTGATGAGACCGGGCCCCACCTGCTCTGTATGTCGAGCTGCCAGGCGAGCGGGGCTACACGTTGCCTGATGAGACCGGGTCACACCTGCTCTGTATGTCGAGCTGCCAGGCGAGCGGGGCTACACGTCGCCTGATGAGACCGGGCCCAACCTGCTCTGTATGTCGAGCTGCCAGGCGAGCGGGCCTACACGTTGCCTGATGAGACCGGGCCCCACCTGCTCTGTATGTCGAGCTGCCAGTTTTAGCTGAGGCAGCGCTTTGCTGAAGACCGGGTCACACCTGCTCTGTATGTCGAGCTGCCAGGCGAGCGGGGCTATATGTCGACTGATGAGACCGGGCCCACCTACTCTGTATGTCGATCTGTCAGGTGAGCGGGGCTACACGTGGCCTGATGAGACCGGGCCCACCTGCTCTGTATGTCGAGCTGCCAGGCGACTGGGTATACACGTTGCCTGATGAGACCGGGTCACACCTGCTTTGTATGTCGAGCTGTCAGGCGAGCGGGGCTACACGTCGCCTGATGAGACCGGGTCACACCTGCTCTGTATGTCGAGCAGGGCTACACTCTGCCGGCCCAACCTGCTCTGTATGTCGATCTGCCAGGCGAGCAAGCCGCCGTTGCGGTACAGCTCCATCCGGAACGGCGCCTGCACGGTGCGGCTGCGGCTGCTGAGCGTCAGGTGCGGCACGGCGCCCAGCCAGAACAGGTGCTCCACCAGGCCCGTGTTGGCCGAGTCGTTGTGGCCGTCGATGGGCGCCGCCTGGGCCAGCAGCGTCTGTCGCGCGCGCGCTCACGGGTCAGGGCGACGAGGTCAAACACCACCGCGGGAGGTGTGGCGCGCAGGCCAGGGCGACGAGGACGAACACCACCGAGGGAGGTGTGGCACACGAGTCAGGGAGGCGAGGCCGAACACCACCGCGGGAGGTGTGGCACACGGGTCAGGGCGACGAGGCCGAACACCACCGCGGGAGGTGTGGCACACGGGTCAGGGCGACGAGGCCGAACACCACCGCGGGAGGTGTGGCGCACGGGTCAGGGCGACGAGGCCGAACACCACCGCGGGAGGTGTGGCACACGGGCCAGGGCGACGAGGCCGAACACCACCGCGGGAGGTGTGGCACACGGGTCAGGGCGACGAGGCCGAACACACCACCGCGGGAGGTGTGGCACACGGGTCAGGGCGACGAGGCCGAACACCACCGCGGGAGGTGTGGCACACGGGCCAGGGCGACCAGGCCGAACACCACCGCGGGAGGTGTGGCACACGGGTCAGGGCGACGAGGCCGAACATCACCGCGGGAGGTGTGCGACACCGGTCAGGGCGACGAGGCCGAACACACCACCGCGGGAGGTGTGGCACACGGACCAGGGCGACCAGGCCGAACACCACCGCGGGAGGTGTGGCACACGGGCCAGGGCGACCAGGCCGAACATCACCGCGGGAGGTGTGCGACACGGGTCAGGGCGACGAGGCCGAACACCACCGCGGGAGGTGTGGCACACGGGTCAGGGCGACCAGGCCGAACACCACCGCGGGAGGTGTGGCGCGCAGGCCAGGGCGACGAGGACGAACACCACCGCGGGAGGTGTGGCACACGGGTCAGGGCGACGAGGCCGAACACCACCGCGGGAGGTGTGGCGCACGGGCCAGGGCGACCAGGCCGAACACCACCGCGGGAGGTGTAGCCCACCAGACGGGCAATCGGGCAGGCGCGAGGTGGCCGGGTTATGCGCGAAGTGACTGGGCACAGACGTGTCGGTCCTAGGACCGCACGTCTATCAGCCGCCGGGAACGACTAGCCCGCCACAACATGCTGTGATTTTCCTACGAGGTTGTGCTATAAACGGACTTGCACTGACAACTATGTGATGACCAGCTCAGTAGCGTTGCTGACTTCCGACTTCCGATGCAAATTGATTGATTGATTGATTATTTGCGTTTAAGGACGCAAATGCAAATTAACATAGCGCACATTACAGAGCGTTGCTGGCTTGCAATACAAGTCCACATAGTGCACACCACAGTAGCGTTGCTGGCTTGAAACACAACTTCAATTAGCGCACACCCCAGTAGCGTTGCTCACATACAATACAGCTTCATATAGCGCCCACTCCAGTAGCATTCCTCACTTGCAATACATGTTCGGCGACAAGCGCTGCCATGCCATACATCTTGTGTTTTGTGTTTGATGTACGTGGATGAAGGGGGTTCGGCCGCCTGACGAAGAGTAAAGACGAGCAGAAGCACCAGGAACATCGGCCGATGAGGCCCAGAACCTTGCACCACGAATCGTAGATAGGTAAGGTTGGCTCGCCTGTTGGCGATTGGGGAAGCAGTGTGGTTGAAATGGATAACAACATTGTGTGAGACGAAATGTACGACCCTCAATATGCCAGGAGGTCCTGAGTTTACATAAAAAGTAGCGTTAGGGATTATGCTATATTACTCAACGTTTCGGCCAGGGGCCATCGTCAGGGGTGTTCGGATCACTCCTATCATCCAATCCAATCATCATCACTCCTGACGATGGCCGAAACGTTGAGTAATATAGCATAATCCCTAACACTACTTTTGATGTAAACTCAACACCTCCTGGTATATTGAGGGTCGTACATTTCGTCTCACGCAATGTCTAAAACCCAGGAGCACTTAAGAGCCATTCTTCGTTGTATTAAATAACAACATTGTTGTCATACTAAAAATAGTCGGTGAGTCGCAGAAGGCACAGATGACGTAAATGAACGTCAAACAACGGAGATACTTTTGCTGATGCTCTTCAGTTCTTTTCTACATCGGTGAAACAAGGTGTGATAGAGGGTGTGGACGGACCGTCGTTGAAGAGGCACAGACACACCATCACAAGTCCTGCAGTGAGCTGGAGGTCCTCTGTTCCTCGGCGTAAGATAAAATTACAGCAAGAAGCGGGTGCTGAAGGCAAATGATTGGCCATAGCGGCAATGCGATGGTGCTTTGTAGTTTGTGATGCCCGAAAATCGTGAACCCAGGAAAGCATGAGCCCACACATCAACAACACAAGCATGAGCAAACACAAGCACAATGAATGAGAATATGAAAGCGTGCGGCATATGTTTGCGGAATGTCCAGCAATCACGCGATGCATGCTCCTGTTGTGGTCATGTGGCTGGGTAGGACTCCACCTCCAGTCTGGAAGTGTGCAGGGGGAGGTGAGGAGCCCAGCTGATGGGTACACCTGGAACGCCTCACATACACACACAACGAACCCGAGCTGTATTTCGATGCCGTTACGATTTACCATGCTGGGCCAGATTATCCCAGTTGGCGTAAATGGAGTTTGGAGGCTACGTACTAATTACAAGGTATCTTTATTACAACAGTATGTCATTACAAAGGTGCACACTTACGATGTTTTCTTTAAGGATGACAATCTTGTTTGACGCCGGAAGAGGTGACATATTCCGATCCTCCATGACAAACAGGATCATTTCTGTGGACCATAGAGACGCGGTCAGATGATTCTGCCAATGGTTCCACAGCCGGATGATCCCTGGTCCAAGTCGAATGCATTTGCTTCGAGATCTTGTACTGGCGGCTATTTTGATCCTATACCATCACTTAAATATAGTTATGGATTTAAGGTCGCGCAAAAATCATGGTACACACTCCAGTACGTAGTAATATGTCAGACTTAAACATATTTTTGCGAACACTGATGAAGGAATATGGTCCAAAAGCATTCCATTAGCATTCCATTGGAAGGCAACACATCAGCTTGTGCGAAACTTTCTACTACTTTCAATCTTATAAACTGGCCTTCCAAAAACTAACGTAATAAGTTGCAAACGACATCGATAACGCTATTGCTACCGCTGAACTTTCGGTTATACACAAATGTGAAAAAGAGGCACGTGTTGCCGGCACATTTCAGTTGCCGGCACATTTCAAATTCAAATCTGCCGGCAACTGCGATCTTAACATCCCCAAAACTGGTTGGGCAGTCGGACGGGCCGCCACAACCTAGCGGGGCGACGGGTGACCGGACAACACAAGCACTGGCTGGGCGGGCAACTGCTGGCCGCCGGAATGTCATGGCATCACCCACCTTTGTAAATGTCCGACACTCGAGGTGTGTGCATCCGATAGTGCACAAGATGTATTCGGCAGATGAGGTATAGGAGAGGATTAGCCACACAAAGATACCCATTTGCTACCCAATATTGCTCGACTTGCACTGACATACCAAAGATCACCATAAATTATGGGGACGAGTAGACTAGCGTAAGTTGGCCGTCTCACAATCGAAAGATTGTGGGTTCGAGCCTCCACATGTCACTACTCTTCGCCCGCGATCAATCGGCGTGACAAATTGGCGACCCTACATGACTCAAAGGTCGACGTGTCGTAAAACGAATAACCACCACCAGTTTAGGGATACAGCGAGGAGAGAGGAAGAAGCGAGATGGAGAATGCGACCGGAAGAAGTCAGAATATCGCGAAGAAGAGATATACAGAAAGAGATAGTGAATATTTGGGGATTAACCAGAGTGGTACATCGTCTGGAGACCTAGACGGGTAGCTAAAACTAATCTATGTCGACGAAACTAGTATGCGAAAGAAAAACAAATTCTCAAGAGGTCCGAGTTCAATTTCAATCTTGCATGACGATTAAATAGCACTTCTAAAAGCCGCTTACTGAGCTACCATGATCCTTCCTGATCCTCCATGCCCAGCCAGGAACAACAAATAAGGTACTTACTAAAAATACTTTGTTATGACTAGAAGCCGATGCTGTGACAAAAGTGCAATGTACGAAAGAAAAAATCCAGTTGTGTGACATTACCGACATAGGAGAGAACAAGGCCTGCACGACTCGGGGGGCGGATCCAGGAATTTTGGCATGAGAAGGGGCACTTATACATGGGGTGGCATTTTACTGGATGTTTTACGGGGGAGGATGCATCCCAGCGTTCTCCACCGGAGCTATTTTCACTATGAGAGACGCCATCGGCTCAGTCATCGAGCGCACTGGAGGGATGGGAATGGGAAGGGGTGAACTCGAGCGTACTGGATGGCGCCTTCTTCAGTCGGAGGGGCGCCACATCTCCAAAGGGGCACATGTCCCTAGTCTCCCCTGGATCCGTCAATGGCATAACCATGGCTCAATGAACATTCACGTAGCTTCTATAGAGAACAGGTGATACGCCACTAGGCGATGATGCCGGATTGTGTCACACTCATTGTAATGTTGTTCATCCCTTGGCGTAAAACAATTGCGAAACCGAACGATCATGCAGACATAAAAATATTTGAATCGATCTCAATCGCGGATATGAAGCCGGCTCTGAATAGCAATGTAGCATGGTGGTTTTTGTTGCGATATTGTGATGTGAAATCTTTCACGTGGCAGTGAGATGTGTTGATGCCACGTGCTATGCTAAGATGGTGATATAACTGCTTAGTTCGATTTTCTGGATACCAATTGCAGGCAGTTAACCACGTGTCGATTTTCTGGAATTAAAGCTGACTTTTGCGTGTTTGAGATGTCTCTGATGAAGTAATGTGGACGACACATTAATCATGCTAAAATGTGCTAATTTGTGACAACTTGTACTCTAACTTCGAGTAGGCCATAAAGGTCACGCTAATAAGTTGATTGGCTAATGAACGTCGGATCACACTCACTTTTGAATGACGCAACATCGGCGTGGACAGGAAATGTTTGCTAGCTTTTCCTAATTAAGTTAGTAAGCAATAAAAGACGTGACGGTCGTACCCGGCTGAGACGGGGCTGTGTCCCTCAGGTCGTCAAGCTCACCAATTGCTTGCGAATAAAACTTCCCCGCTATGGCCCGCTACGTTCGCCTTCGCTTACAACACAGCTATACTGCCCATGTCATTTGTATAAGCAGCTGCCCTCACCTCCGTGCAACCTCAGTCGCATGACTTATGGGGGATGAGGGCAGCGGCGTGACGGAGCCCCATCCCCACAGGAAGGAGTGACGCCGAGCACGTTCGCTGTCACATCAATACTAATGCCCACCACTTCATCATACCGTTCAGGTAACCTAATATATAAAGAAGGCGATTATAATAACCTTTCTCTTGTGTGCGTTTCTTGCAGATTTGTGATATCAAAATGAACTCATAAAAACAGCGAAGTACATTTCTAGTTTCATCAACACATAAGTATAATGCACCATACTATTGTCTGGGCCAAGGTGAATTTAGTCATAAATAACTTGCTAAGTTGTAAAAATGAAATATACAATACTTCGAACATGACCCTCAAGGGAGGCACGACCAGGACCTTCCCGTAACCAGGGAGCTGTACAAATCAGACCCCGGTACATTTAGAATCGATAGAGCTATTACCTAATTTGGCACCAAATCCCTGCTGGTCGGATCCAAGAAGGGCCAGTCCGCTGGCTGAGTTCACATGAAATGGCGCACAGGGCAAATTCACCAGTTATATAATGGAACTCCCATGTATTGCAAGAAAACTATTTTGTCCGTTGATACGAACATAAATTAAAACGTTTTGCTTATTTGCACTGTTATTTGTTAATCTTTCCCGGCCTCATGACCTGACCTAAATCTTACGAACGGACCCGAGCAGACAATTACCTTTTGGGCTAGGCCACATCATATAACTATCTAGAGCCACATCATATAACTATCTAGAGCCACAACCTATTATCAAAGCGCTGAATTCTTATTTAATGGCCTACACTGTACCAGCTTTAGCACGAATGCTGACATTTTGGACTGCGGAATTGTATTACCATGGCCGATAAGCTACACCATTTCGTCAATTTCGGTTGAGAAAAACCAATGTGGGCAAGGATTGTAAAACATTTCATCGCGCTGGCGAAAGTCTGGGAAAAACAATTGACAGGATAATCCAGCCGTCTGGTAGTTGGTAGCCAATATGCTTCTGAACTGCAAAGTAGCTTCAACATAACCTTGGTGAACATCGAGTGATCCATAACAGGAAACGAATTGGAACTTTAGTGTGGCTAGGATCAATATACCAGACGATAGCCACCAGAGAACACCTAACAAGCTAAAAAAACATCTACAACTTACTATAGGCTCTGTGTGGAACGCAGAATGCTACAGAGCGCAAGCTCAGGACTACCCAAAGGAAAATCAGCCATCCATGAGCCATATCTTGAGAATCTGAAAAACAAGCATTGTATTAAGAGAATTAAGACGGCAGCTCATCAGAACCTATACAAATGCATATATTCAACAGACAACAGATATTCACAGGAAAACCAGCCATCCATGAGCCACATCATGAGGAGCTAAAAGAAGCTTTGTGTCGAACAGGATTAAGACAGTAGCTCATTGTAATTCATGCATATGTACATGTATATATATGAATAATGTATATATATATGACATATATGTATATATATATATATATATATATATATATATATATATATATATATATATATATATATATATATATATATATATATATATATATATATATGTATATATATATGTATATGAGATGAGTGCCCACCATAAAAATTCCCGGATCCATCATTCACCCCAAATTTGCAGACAAATCTACTAGGAAGAAGTAATTTACGTGTTTTGCTAGGTACATGGGCTTAGGGCCGTCAAAAAATTCAGGGGGCTGGACCCTCTGAGCTACTCATCTGATTTTCGCGTTAGCCAGAAAACAGCGGCACTACACATCATGGCTGAAGATTCTGGGTGGGTCGGCTGAGTCCGGAACCCCCTGATTTGGTGCCCTGCTAATGCCAACTTGCAGTTTCTTCCCATTCAATCTGAAAACATACCTGAAAATAGGGCCCTGCCCCCCGGTTTAATGACGTATCTAGCCGAATGGTTTTTGCGCGCTTACATATGTTAATAAGACAAGTTTCACACAATTTACTTCAATACAGTTTAGTTTATTTTACTTTGTCGCCCCGGTAGTTGTTGGTTAGAGCGCTGGCCTGCACTGGTCTCCCCTATCCTGGCAACACAGGGTTCGAGTCGCTTCGCGCGCTCACATTTAGCCCCCGGCCGGGAGTGTCAGTTGGCAGCTGGCCCGATAAGGCTGGGGACGAGCTTCCGGGTGACCGTGTTGGTGCATTGACGGTACGTTAATCTTTCGGTAAAAATTATGCCGTTGAACTGGAATTCATGGATCGGGTAGTGGTGCGAGGGTTCACGCAACGAGCTTTGCTTAGCAATGGAACCCTGGTTCCTAAAGCCACCCTAGCAACAACTCGGTTTATTTTTTTTAAAGTAATAATAAATAAAGCAAACACATTGGTTAGGTTTTGTCTCTCCTGTCAGATCCTCACAACACGTCCCGGGGGGTCGTTAAGGACCCCATCTAATCTCCAAACAAGGCGTTGCACGAAAACGAAATAGGTGTCATCAGAAAGCGCTCGACGAGTAGGATCAAACAACACCACCCCAAAAATCGTTCCAAAAAAGTGACGTCAACAGGGGGCCTAGGTTTTCATGACTTACATCATGTTTGTGGCTCCGGGGAGTTAATTTTGAGTGAGATTTGAAGAAGAAAAATATTTGGAATTAGAAAAGGAAAGCGAAATCGATCAGGACCATAACATTTTGGCCACCCCAAAATCAAACCTATATTTCCTGGAATTAAAAAATTTTGAGTTTTCAAGCCTTCTTTAGTTTTCCTTTTGTAATCGGTAGAGCGGATCGCCAAATATTGTTCGAAGTCAACTTGCTCAACTAAAAAATTTCCCTTCAGCCAGAATCTTCTATTTTCACTCTAATGAGGAAATATACAAAACTAATAAATACTCAAAAACGGTGAAAAATGAAACATTCCTCTGGTGCGTTTTGTTGCATCCCTAAAGATAAGCAAACGCTGAAAGTTTCATTCAAATATCTTGATCTATTAAAGCGTGATGACTGGCTGAACTTTTTTGGAGATGACCTCTCTTGACCTTGACTAACTCGTTGACCCTAGATGACCTGACTTCAAAATTTTAACACATCTCAAATTGATGGGGGACAAAGTATGCCAAATTTCGGCTCGCTGCCGCGCGCCTTCCTTTCACTGTCCGCGGTAAACCTTAGGGGGGTCGTCAACGACTCACCACCACGGGACGGCAAGGGTTAAACTGCAATAATACCGGTGCGATAGGCAGTACCTGTCTAGGCAGGTATGTAGGTAGGGTCGCTGATAAGCTTAGCCCAGATCGCTCCTGTGGTTCTTATTAAGTCCCGAACACTTCATGACTACGGGTGTATTCCTGACCCTGCTCCAAAAAAAAAAAAGTACAGCAACTTGGAGTAACTTGGAGCAGTTCGGATCAGGCTCGGTAAAAGCGAGCGCTGGAACGTGTGGAACTTGAAGTAAAAATCAGCTGTTTGTGCTTGTATTATGGTTACATATATGACGCAGATGTTCAAAACTTGTTGACGCAGATACCCCAAGGCGCTTCGCAAATGTATCGTCAGTGCCACATTTGTGCTACTCGAAGCTGCTCTAAGCTGCCCCTGGTCTCGGCCGGAGTAAGTTGGAGTAGATTGGAGCTACTCCATTCTGCTCCGAGAACGCACGGGAACACGGAGCAGCTACTCCAAGTTGCTCGGAGCGGCTGGAGCAGGGTCAGGAACAGACCCTACATAACTTATTATCTCGTGCGAACAGCTAGCCTTAAAAACTCCAACAACACGCATAATTATTCATAATTACGGAGTAACACTTTCAGAACCACGGAAGAGGACAGCCACAACACATTGGTCCCCCCACTATCCAGTTATGAAGCTCGGGACGTACCCAGCTCGGGACGGTGGTGTCGTTGCTTAACTCGAAAATGGCGGGCATTTTTGTAGCCCATATGGCACAGCGACAACATAGAGGGATTCCTTCACCTTTGGATCTCAGCCTCTACTATCCGATGTTTGTAATGGCATATGCCTCAAGTATAATTATTGATGTTGCCAACATGTAATTTAGCCACATTGTTTTTATATACTGAATACTAAATGATTATGATTAATGCTGCAGTCAGAGTGTGAAATATATAGGCTCTTCCACCCATTGGTGTAACCATTGGGGAAGGGGGGATACGTCCCCCCAATTTTTTTTTTAAAGTAGCGACTTGTCCCCACAATATTTCCCGTGTCCCCAAGCCTCGCTACCTGGGTAGCATCGCCGAAAAATTATACTTAAACATTCGTAGAGTCAAAATATATACGCAAGAGAATCACCAAAAAATACTAAAAGTCGATGTAGCCAACAAACGAACTTCACAGGCTATCTGTCGTCACAAAATATCCGAATAGTAAATCACCAAACGTTAGAAATGTATGTTTCCAGACAATTCTTGAATAACATCAGTCTTCACCATCTTCTGTTTTCGCTCGAGTTAAAAATTGTGCTCTGTTAGGCAAGACATCTACATTATCGCTAGGCTTTATAGGTCTTAGGCTGCATTCCCCTGTTCATATATTGACATATCTTGAACAAATGCGACTCTGGGTGTTCTTGGGCATCTTTAAGACCACTGAGGCTCATGGGCAGCCTTAAGTATGTACGTCAATTTAACGTCGTATTCGTATTCGTATTCAGCGACGAGTTCGCCAGAGGCGTATTTGTATTGGCATCGGCATTTAGCGACGAGTTTATGATCGTTCGAATCAATTAACACTGAACACGCTGGAAGAAACTACATAGGCCTCACATTACCA
The DNA here is from genome assembly GCA_034440575.1 of Imbricaverruca yamaguchii. NCBI lineage: Eukaryota > Metazoa > Arthropoda > Thecostraca > Neoverrucidae > Imbricaverruca > Imbricaverruca yamaguchii. The sequence continues at coordinate 107,097 of JAOTOL010001077.1, read as the reverse complement.
CTTTAACGGTCAAGGTTCAACGTAAGCCAGTTTCTTCGGTCGTCTCCATTCTTTTTTTCGTTTTCATCCAAGCCTGCCCAGATTTGGTATCAAGTAATAGCCTGTGGCGAACCATGCTGCAACATTTCAAGTCAGTACATGTCAAGGTCAACCTTCTAAGTCAAAGGATACCTTAATTTATTAGATGGCGATATTGAAGCGAAATCGACCGAGCGCGAGGTTCGGTTGCTATTGCCTCAATTTCCATCAAATGAGCGTCATTTGGCGTGTCTTGCTTTGCAACATCACAAAGCTAAGCAACCGAATTATTTGTGAAGGACAAAGGCCAAAATTTTTATCTCGTTTTCTCTCAAACTTATCCAATTTGGTATCAAGCAATAACCTGTGGTGACCAATCGAGTAACATTTCAAACCGGAAGATGTCAAGGTCAAAGGTTCGATTAAGTTCTTCGATGTTATCGCCTTGCGTCGCGATGGCTTCAATTTGCAGAAAATGGATGTTATTCGTGACAACGAATGGACAATCACAACAATGTTGCCAAATCACAGCCCTTGGTGAACCCTCGGGTAACATTTTCAAACCTGGATATGTCAAGGTCAAACCTCATGGTCAAAGGCCAGTTTGAATTTTTCGAAGTCTTCGCGATTCGTCGCTATGGATTCAATTTGCACCAAGTGGGTGTCATTTGACGTGACTTCTGACGTATTATAATGCTACCCAATATAACTAATTTCTCAGGTCAAAGATCAAACCGGTTTCTTTGGTCGCCTCGCATTTTTTCTTCGCCCTATGCCTACCCACATCTTGTATCAAGCAATAGCCCGTGGTGCACCTCGGGTAACATTTCAAATTGGAACATGTCAATGGTACTCTTGCAAATTGTTCAGAAATCACATTAATTATCTAAGTCAAAGGACGAACTCATTTATTCGATCGCCCTTCGTTTCTTCGTTTTCTCCCAAAGCTACCTATGCTTGGCATGAAGAGAATGCCTGTGGGCAACCCTCGAGTTGCATTTCAACCAGGCACATGTCAGATCATGCCTCAAGGTGAAAGGCTCGTTAAATTGTCTGTGTGTCCTCGCGTTCATGGCTATGGCTTCAATTTGCATTATGTGGGTGTCATCCGACGTGGCTTGCCGTACGGTATCATGGTTGAGATATTGAAATACTTTCAAAGGTGTATGAGGTCCGGCGTACGTACAATGCTTGAGTGTATTAGGAATAGGAGGGCCAATCTGATTTTTTTCAGCCGTTTTGATAGCAAGCACTCGTATCCCATATGACTAGACGCTCCCCCAACAAATCCGGCATAACCTGATCAGACGGTGCTCTCATCGCTGGTTCTTAGTTTACATTCCCACATTGCTGTTCCGGACATAGAAAATATATAACTTTTTCACTTTACCGCTTTCCTCTTAACTCGCGCCCTGGAGGGAGGGCGAAATCCACCCACCCCCTCCGGTTTTTCGTACATAACGCCAGATTTTACCGGCCGATATATGCTATTGTTTGTGTACCTGCTTAGAAATGACCACCACGTTGTTTAAAGTAAGAAAAACGAAAATCGGCCGAAATTTGTTCGAGTTAGGGACCGTTAAAATAAAAGTGAAATATAATCAAAACCAAGCATCTCACGAAAACGAAATAGGTGTCATCGGAATGCGCTTGAAGAGTAAGGCCCGGGTCCTCCCTCCAAAACAATTTTCCCCAAAAGTGACGTCACAAGGGGGACTATAATTTCACGACTTTTCACGACTTACGTTATGTTTCTGGCTCTGGGGTATTCATTTTGGGGCATATTTGAGAGCAAAAAATCATTTAGAATCAGAAAAGGACAGCAAAATCGACCAGGGTAATAAAATTGTTCTGCCCCCTTTTTTTAAATTTCCAAATTTTGAGTTTTCAAGTTTTCTTTAATTTTCCTTTTATAATGGGTAGCGCAGATCGATAAATGTTGTTGGAAGTTAACATGCTCTAATAAAACAATGCTTACTTTAGCGAGAATCTTCGATTTGACCTCTATGAGGCAAATATGCAAAATTCAAAAGCAGTCAAGAACGGAAAAAATGAAAACTTCCTCTCGTACGTTTTGTTGCATCCCTAAAGGTAAGCAAACGCTAAAAGTTTCATTAAAATATCTGCATCCGTTAAAGGGTGACGACTGGTTGAACTCTTTTGGAGGTGACCTCACTTGACCTAGATTAACTCATTGACCCTATATGAGCTGACTTAAAAAGTTTGACCTAACATGCCAAATTTATGTGGGAAAAGGTATGCCAAATTTTGACGCGCTACTGCGTGCCGTTCAATCAATATCAGCGATAAACCTCAGACGGGCGGTTGAAGAACCCCCGTTTAGAGACGAGTTAGCATACAGCATTGCTCTATGGTGATCGTGACATCGGGTTTAGCTCATAAGACAGAAAGCTAGATGTTCATAGGCAGTGGTAAGTAGTGAAACTTGCTAATTTCGATGTCCGTTTTGAGAAGATAAAAAAAATTAACAGTAGTAAATCTTTAAAATATTAATACATTGAAATTGAATTCAAGTTGTTGAAAATGACATTGAAAAAGTGGCTGAATCCCAAGGATTTTTTTTTGTCTGCGGGGTGGCAGGCCCCTCTATCCTGTTCAAACTTACCGCGTCCCTGATTTGCCCCCCCCCAATTTCGAATCCGTGGTTACCCCCATGCTTCCATCAATGAGAAAACTGCACTCCGATACATTGAGTATTATTTGCCACTTTCTTTAAAACGAGTCCGTGCCCACTCCAGATTCAGGAACAGTGGCGTACCTAGAATTTGCGTCAAGGGGGCACAATGATTTAAAAGTGGCCAATCCTACCCGGATTCAAAAGTCACCGGATTTCGGCCAATTGTCATGGGGAAATTTTTCTTTCAAACATTCCTTCGGGAGAGCTTTTTCTGGGCCAGAGGAGTTTTGGGAGGCTTGGTACAATTTCAAGGGCCGCAAGGACATCCTTGATCGTGGATTATTTTTCGTGCCTAGATGTGACTTTTGGGACCTCGGCGTGATCCTTCGCGACCCAGCACGATTTTCAGGTGCCCCGGCTCGACCTTTTAGAGCCCACAACATGACACACAGCATGCTCCAGACTAATTTGTAGTTGTAAAAATGGGATAAACACACACGACATAAAGCTAGGTTTTCATAGGCAGTGATAAGGAGTGCAACTTTGGAATTTTGGGAACCGTTTTGTTCCCAAAATATCATTTTTACAATGGTAAGTCTGAAAATCAGACATTGGAAATGAAGCTGAAACCCATTTTTCGGGAGTAGGGAGTGGGGCGAGGCTCACCTCTCTATCCTGCCGAAACTTACCTCATCTCTGGTTTGTCCCCGCCCACAATTTCAAAGCCGTGGCTGCACCGATGGCTACGTGCCTCCCCACTATGGTGCCACCGCTGTATGCGCTATGGACACGGCGAATGTGCGTGCGCGACACCAGCGCCACGCTGCGGCTGGTGTGCAGCATGCCACTCTATCTCAGACTGTATACATTGGCCGAAGGGAGATGTGCAGCCTGTGATAGGGCGCATCCGGCCATCGACCCCGATTGTCCCAGATTGGCTTTGGAGAGGCAGATGTGCCGGTATGCGGCAGCACATAGTGTACCACACACTATAGCACACCACTACCTGCGTTTTGCAAAACGCAACAACCGTCCTATCCGGCGGTGTACAATTTCTGGAAAAATCGTAGGGTGGGGATGCCTGAAAGTAATGGGAAGGCCGAAATGGATCGGCGAAGCACAGTCAATAGTCTACCATGTTAAAAGTTGAAATTATGTGGGGAAAGCCAACATTGAGGAAGCACTTGTCCTCCTAAAGGTACACAAAACAACACTCTTGCTCTCACCTCCAAAGCACCACCCTCCAGAGCTGTACCAGCCACCCGGCGCAGCTGTGCAGCTGCTCTCTCCCACCTCCGGATCCCACATCCAGGCTAGCTCCAACCCATCCTACTAACTCGCCAGGAGCCGGCTCCCGGAGTCCAGCACACCTCCCACCTCAACGTCCCACCCCAACTCGGACCCAGACTCTTCGATATACATACATATATATAATGTTCACATGTGGGATGATTGGTGCTACAGCATGACTGTCGGTGCATAGCTGTGCCACGGTCTCCAGAGATTTTCTCTGCGCGATAACTTCTGAAGACCTGCCGTCTGACTCAAGCCGCTGCCGTAACGGAGGTGCGGCTCATGGGGGCTACCGGCGCCGCCGCGCGTGCGCCCGCCACCCCTGGCTGTGTCGGCCGGCCGTGGCGAACACAGTGCGAGCGACGACCAGACCGCCGACGGGCACGTCGGACCGCCCGGCCAGTGACGCGTCGTATGCGGAAGGGCGCGTCGGCTCTTGAAGGCCGTGCCGCGTGATGTGCACCTTGCGGGCGCGTGCCGGTGCGAGTGGTGTCGGTCAGCGGCTGGGGGCCGACCCCGACTGGCGCGGGGGGTGCGGGCGCTGCCAGTGAGTGACGGCGCGTGGTCTGATCCTCGGACGCCGGGGGACATGACGGTCTGTTGGAGAGTGGCGCGTGGCGTGACACACAGGGTGTCGTGATACGTGACGGCTGCGTCAGCGCGTGTCGCGTGACCTGACGCGTCGATCGCCGGCTCCGAGGTACCGAGCGCCAGGAGCTAAAGGAGCCAGGGCAGGTGAGTTCGCTCGGTCAGGCGTCCCGTCGCGTTGAAGGAACAACGACCATTTCTTCTTGCCGCGGGTGGCATCACGTGTCCTCGTCTGGCGTCGCACCGCTGGGGCTTTGGTTTAGAAGTCCAAACTGGGAAGGAACTGTGCCTGCATTGCACATATTTTGTTGGGTGATGTTGGGTGTTGGGTGGCCGAACTGGTTGGGAAGTGGAAGCTGAAGCCTTCCTGTATGCGTCCGATGTATATATATATATATATATATATATAGCAATTTAGGGTTGCATACAGCATAGCATTGCATATGCATACATTTTTAGTTGCATACAGCATAGCTCAAGGGAGTTTGACGAAGATGTCAACACCATGCATAATACAATTCTGGGAGACCATCGATATTCCAATTTCGTTGAGAAAGTTTGCAGAAAGTCAGGATCGACTGCGGAACCATCGTCGTCGTTGCAGATGTGCATTCTAATTCCGCCGACAAAGGCCATAATTTCATATTTCCTATGACAAGCTAATGCATACGAAGCGAGCTATTCTCCCATGACTGGGGATTTATGACTGTAAGGACGTGCGGTGAAAATATTCAGACGATGAACGGCAGAGCAATATAAAAGCAAAATCTGATTGGGAGGGGCTACCCAATGAAACAGGATCGGTTTATCAGTAGTGCTATCAACATGCGTCGACGTAAGCTATTCATGTCTAGTAAGAGAACAAACGAAAACGATGGTGGTCACATGCTGATGGTTCATCAGCATGTGACCAATTCAAACCCTCATCATATTTCGAATTGGTCCAGGCAGGCCCTATGGGTTTGTGGCCGGTCCTCAATACGGGTAGACCGTTGTTCCAGGCAGGCCGTAACCCGCGCCGTCTTTCCGGTCAAATCCTCCCACCCCGTCTCGGAGGGGGGAGGGCGGTTGAAGACCCCCTCTAAAATCCAAACTAAGCATCTCACGAAAACGAAAGAGGTGTCATCGGAAAGCGCTCGACGACTAGGGTCCGGGTCCACCCTCCAAAATAATTTACCCGCAAAAGTGAGGTCACCATGGGGCTAGATTTTCACGACTTTTCACGACGTACATTATATTTTTGACTTTGGGGAGTTCATTTTGGGGATATATGAAAAACAAAATGTATTTGGAATGAGAAAAGGACAGCGAAATCGACCAGGGCTACAATTTTCTTTGTGCCCCTCAATTTTTTTCAAAATTTCAAAATTTGTAGTTTTCAACTTTTCTTTGATTTTCATTTTCCAATGGGTAGGGCAGACCGAGAAACGTTGGAAGTCAACTTTCCATAATACAAAATGCTTATTTTAGCCAGAATCCTGTATTTGACCTGCACTTTGGCAAATACGCAAAATTTATACGTAGTCAAAAACGAAAAAAATCAACTCGTACGTTTTGTTGCATCCGTAAAGATAAGCAAATGCTCAAAGTTTCATTAAAATATCTGCATCCGTTCAAAAGTGACGACTGGTTGGTTGGTTGGTTATTGGAGTTTAGGGGCGCATCGACTGCGGAGGTCATGCAGCACCCTGCTGACTGGTTTAGCTTTTTTGGAGGTGACCTCACTTGACCTTGACTAATTCGTTGACCCTAGATGATCTGCCCTCAAAATTTTGAATCAGCATGTCAAATTGATGTGGGAAAAGGTATGCCAAATTTGGGCGCGCTGCCTCGCGCCGTTTGTCCGCTATCCGCGAAAAAAAACCTGAGGGGGCGGTTGAAGACCCCCGAGACGGGACGGGTTAACACCATAAAATAAACAGTAAAGTGGCGGCACTCCCAGCTAAGAGATGGAAAACAAATAAACAAGCATAAAAAGCATTGGGCATTAAAGCAGTAAAACTAATAATAAAGAATGCTGTTAGTAGTCATACCCAAAGGAGGCATATGAATGTCCCTGGATCCATCCCAACAAGAAATTAGGGTCTAAACTATAGTGCTAGGAGTTGGATTCTGGCCGGATGGTGGTGAGCGCTCTTGATTTGTAATTTTTTGCATGCATTCAGTTTGAGGGTAAACTTCAACTAACTTGAACCACAAAAATGGATGAGCTGCTGTGTAATTAGCATTCACAATTGCAACAAACATCTCAGGGCAGGAGAACAGGTAGAACTTCTTTATTTGGCGCTCCCCTCTCCCATAAAAAGAAGAATATAACAGGGTTCGGATTAGGCCTGTGTTAACACATCGAAAAAATTGACATAAAATCTGGTTTCGTAGTACCAATTGTTTCGAGATGCCTCCATTTATGGTACATAACTACCAACCTACAAACTCACCGGGTTGCTTTCCTCCAACAAAGGCTAAAGAAACCAAATGAACAAGTGTAACTTGCAGTGTCAATTTCGCTAGGTGTGTAATTCTTCAGAAAGTTGAAATACCTGGAACCAGACGACGCAATCTCGAGCATAATGCACGTCGGATTGACAAGGAAATCGGCAGCACAAGATTCCTTCTTGGACTTCCATAGAGCTGAGATTACAGCGGCAATTTGCTCCCATCTGCAGGTCATGGTACATCCATGGTTCGCAAATGTCAATGAAGTCTCCACAGATTGTGGCAAGCTGATCGATAGTTGCTGGCGTTTGCACGCTTAACTCTTCTGATTTAAACGGCACTAATAAGAAAAGGAGTTGTTCTGTAGACTGTTCCCAGAATATAGCCAAGTGTCGTCCTTTATTTATGCTATCGTTATGCCAGGTTCGCTCGTTCTATCTTCCTCCTTGATCTTCAAGGTGGGGAACAAATTCGCCCGAGACACGACTTAGGTGGTCCTTGGATGGTGGCCAATCAAATTAGCATCGCGTCCAGAGTCACGCTCGCAGTTACGTCACACCCACATCCGGCGTGTCCATGGCAACGTCACATCACAACGCGCTAACAAATCCGATCTAGAATGAACAGCAAGCGTACTTGCGGGATTGGAACGCAAGTGGAACAAATATTTGTTGCCATTCTCTGTTCCACGTAGTCCTAATGCGACATCACAAAAAAAAACATTGATCAGCTTATTGCAATACTTCTGATGGGGTGCTACAAGACTCTTAGTTATCAGTTCGCCGATTGTGTATCATCTCGTAATTGAAACGTTTTAACACGCGCCCTGGAGGGCCTCTGAAACTTACGCGCACTGGAGGGGGGCGGATTCCGCCCCCATAAGATATCAGCTCCCATTAAGGCTAGAGCAACGAAATTCACAGGGTGTATGAGCACGATAGTTACGATATGTTCAAGGTCAAATGAGGTCAAAATAGAAAAATGTCATGGTTTTGCGTGGCTTGGCTTCTCATTGTTATGGTTCACTGTGATTGTGTTTAAATGCTCCAAAATTACCATTAATGATGCTTTGGACATTACTAATGATGCAATACATATTCCAGATCCGTCATTTGACCTCAGGTCACCTATATAGGAGCACTTTATCAGGTCATTTACTGCTCCACTTACAGGAACCGGGCTGCCCACCTGACTGCTCCGTTGGGCGGCTCTCACAATCGGATTTGCAAAGAAAGGAGTGAAATACATGAATGAAGTATAGAAACGCTTCGGCACACAATGACAAACAGTAGATTTCCGGATGTGCAGGGAGTAACATGCAAAGTGACATCAATCGCATGACAGTCATTTCCATTTATGACAACATTCCAGTTAACCAAGTTTGGTTCCATTAGCCTGTCATGATGACCTCGACGACCTAACATGACTTTTAAATTATATAGCATAACAATATGCATCAAACAAGTCGCTTAGTGTTGTCAAGAACACTTCCCTTTTGCCAATATACAGGAAGCGTATCAGGGCCGATTTCTGTGATCTGGCGCTGCGATTAAAAAAAAACTTTAACGGACCATTATATAAAAACCTTTCGGCCGATTTTCATTTTTCTTGCGTTATCCAATGCGCCGGTCATTTCTAAGCAGGTACGGACAAAATGGCGTATATCGGCCGGTACAATATGGAGTCGTGTACGAAAAATCGGAGGGGTGGGCGGATTTCGCCCTCTACCCCTCCAGGGTGTGTGTTAACCTGTTATGAACTTGACCTGACTTGACCTCGGTGACCTGACATTACTTTGAAACAATGTAGCATAACAATATACATCGAACAGGTCACTAGTGTTGCCAAGAAGACTTCCTTTTTGCCAATATACGGGAAGCGCATCACCGGCGGTATTTGTGGTCTGGCGCTGATAAAATTTTTTGACTTTACCGACCCCTAACTCGAAAAATTGTCGGTCGATTTTGTTTTTCCTTTAAACAACGTGTCGTTCATTTCTAAGCAGGTACACAAACAATGGCGTATATCGGCCGGTAAAATCGGCAGTTATCTACGAAAAACCGGAGGGGTGAGCAGATTTCGACCCTCCCCCTCCAGGGCGCGTGTTAAGCCATCTGCCATACTTGCTTAGGTGCATGAGTGTTTGGTTGGTATTTCGAACGTTTTTCGTCAGCCTCCTGGTACTTTGGTAATAAGTAAACCTGCTTGCAGTTTTTATTTTGCCTGACCTGTTTTTCATGTCATGCTAGGATAAGAAGCGGAAAAACAACCAACCACCTATCACATGAGTATAATTCATCTTATTTATCATCATCATCGTACGTATGATGCATGATGATTCATCATTGCATGTACGTTTTCACCCTCGCATTCACACCATGTCTGTCCATGTGTGGTGCAATGACGAGCAAAGCAACTATATGGATGTGAAGGTCAAGATTGTTCAAGCATTCTAAAACGCGACCTTGCAAGTTTATTACTATTTTCAGAAGATGCGCTCTGTTTTGGGGTGATAGCATGCGGTCGCAACTGTGGAAATGCTGCAAACGATCATGAGTGAACTCCTAAGGGCATCAGCATGACGCGGTCATGTCAGATCATTTCAATCCAGGGCAGGTCATGTCAGGTCAGGTCATGCCAGGTCATGTGAGGTCAGCAAGGTCAAGGGGACAGTAAGTATGGAATTACATCTGTTGTTATATATCTCATATTGCTGCATTTCCTACCTACGTATGAGGCGCAGTCGGCCACCGAATTATGCTAACATGTTCCTCGACTTCGGCTTGGCACTAGAGACGTAAGCCCTGCCGCATCACAGCAACCATTGGCAGGGTGCACCATTTCACAGTTATGCGTTATGTGACAGTTTGCCAGGTTAACCACGGGCCAGCGTCCAAGGACAGGAATACGCGTTTGCGGTCTTCACGTCACCAGTTGCCATACAGTCATGACATGAAAAGCACGGGTCTATGCTGTTCCTGTCTTGCATGCCTCAGTCGAACAAACACAATTGACAGTTCAGTGAATAGGCTAGCGCTGTAGTCCTGTCGACAAGAAGCAATTGATCGTTATGAATTTCCGACTTAGGCAACGCAGAATGAGCTGGAAAAGCTCCAGGGAGCTCGTTTGCAAGGGATGAAGCGAAACGGGAGATATTTATGATGTCAATGAAGCATTCTCTTCCTTTAGGTAAGGACAGAATGTTTACCTTTATTTACACTTGTTTGCTTAATTCAGATTGATTGCCAGGTCGATGAATTATTTGACACAGTTAACTTGTTGCATTGCGGAACTCAAGCTGCAGGCTGTACACCGTATGCAGTGGGCTATATGTAATTACATTATTGCATATATTGTGCATTGTATGGAAAGAGAGATATTCATATTTCTGTGAAGATGAAATATTTATGCAAGCGGATGCATTCCACCTTATCTGGCAATCAGAATCTTTTAGTTCATATTGCTTGAGCACGGAAGGCGACCTGCTCATCAGTCATCATTGGTGTGGAATGACTTTGAATTGTTTGAAGACGGCGTTCATTTCCATATTTTGTATGTTGAATTGCATCATACATAACGCTCCATGGGGCCGGTAGAATGCACTTTCCAAGAATAAGGCCATTCTAGAATGTTCCAACTACACGAAAGCGAAGTTCGTGTGAATTCAGTGCGACCTGCATTCCGAGAACTGACCTTTGACCAAAGCTGCATTCGACGTCCAGTGCAATACTTGTCATATTTGCGATTGTGCCAGAAGTTCTGAATATTTTTCGTTTTGCTACGGGGTCATGTCCCCGGGTAGATTGAGTAGTTCAGTTCGTTAGGCGTCAGACGCAATGTTAATGCGAACACCAGGGGGATCCCCAGTAAAGAAAGAAAACAGATAGGTTCATGATGCCAGTCAAGACCTCTGAAATGTGCGCCCGCGACATGTGCGCCCCGATGTTCATTAGTGGGTGCGCGAAGAATATAGCTACAATCTATGACTCTGTCCACCGGTGGATCCAAGGGGGCTATTCCGGCCATGCCCCCGAAACGCCTTAAAGGGGGGCCATCATGTCTTTTGGCCCCCCGAAGCCAACAGAAGTAAGCTAAATTAAAATACGGTAACTTTGAAAGTAGCGCTCGGGGTGAAAGAATCCGCGATTTTAAAGGTATTTTCATGATTGTTTGGAAGCCCAATTTGGTAGCATAGTAGATTCTGACGCACATCGAGGGTTCTATGCTGTTTAAGTTCTGCTTACAACAAGAGTTGACAAAATCAGCAGTTTCATTATTTCTTTGTCAGATAGCTTCATGAATTTAGTTTATCCAGTAACGGGCAAGCAAACCCAGTGAGCCAGATTTCGAAAGGGAAATTTGAACAGGACGTTTTGTATGCGTGTCCAATTAAGCCCAGTTGAGCAGCATGCTTCGTATGTTGATATGGGTCGCTAAGATGAAGAGACAGGCTACGTTGGCTGATTTTGTTGAAAAAAAGAATAGCAAGAGGAGGTATGTAGGTATTTAGCTCCTGAATAAGAGATAACTGCTGGGTTCGCAGGTAAGGGATATTCAAGTGGTAGGACCGGGCTATCAAATTTTAAGGGTTTTATTGCAGTTTAATGCAGTGATACATTATTCGTGAAATAGGGTGGAATGTACAACCTATTGAACAATGAGAAGACATCCTTCCCAAACAAATATCGACATCTTGGTTCTTGATGTGTTTGTGAAGTCTTCATGTCTCGTTTCTAACCGTGGTTTGTGTGTAAGTATCATGCTTATGCTTACCGTTATAAATTGTGATGTATGTTGTACCGAACGCGATTTCAAGTAAGGATTACTCATGATATGCTCTACTGTTCAAGATAATTTGCTGATAGTATGCCATTCTTCTCATTGTCATTAACATAAGTACCCCTATAATAGGTGCCTCCCAAAGTATACGAAACAGATGTACTTATACAGGCTATTGTCTCAAAATTGAGCTTGAGAGAATTAAACGATGTTGCAAACGACATCACTTCTATGGGCAAGATCGACATCTTCGTGGACTCCTTTCGACATCTCACACCTAACAAAAAAAAACAATATTTTAAGGCTGGCTTAATGTAGGCATCTATGAGACAAGTTTTGCACACACACCCTCATGAAGCAAACAAATAGGTTAGGTTGGGTTAGGCTAGGCTTCTGTTTTAAGTTGGGAATTAAAAAAAAAAATTGCGACAATTTTTGTCCCAGAAATTGATCGTTCAAGAATGGGTCGGGCTAGGTTACGTTAGGTTAAGTTTTTTAAGTTGAATATTTTTATGCAAAAAGTTGTTCGAAATTTTTCCATTTTTAAAGCAATTTTTTTTCTTCCATGGAAGGTTAAGTTAAGTTAGGCTACTTTTTTTTGTTACTTCACTTTTAATGATACCTGCCACAAATCCAAGCCCCTTTTCTGGTGTTACGTCGCCTCCCAACTGAAAAAGTATGTAGTTCCAGAGGAAATGAGTAGTTGCATCATATTGACAATATTCAGAAGCATTGCATCAGAAAAAAAATTCCAAGAGCTCAAAAGCTACCTTCCACTGCAAGTTTAGCGCTATAGTGATACCACTGTGCGCTTGGATGATGATGTGGATGGCCGTACTCAACAAGGAAATACTCTGATAATTGGTTACTTTTTTCTTTGAAGTCTGTTGAAATGAAAAATGTATTGGTCTTTGGTAAGCTTCATCACCTTTTGTTCTGACAATTTTTGAATCTGATAACACCAGACAAGCTTTGCCTATTACTTAGTACATACCTAGGTCGGTACATAGGTTCCTTCCTAGAATCTTGTGATTGGTGCCTTATGCTTTGGGTATTATTGCACTTTAACACGCGCCCTGGCGGGTGGGGTGGGGTGTGGGGCGACATCAGCCCACCCCTCCGGTTTTTCATACAGAACTCCAGATTTTACCAGCCGATATACGTCATGGTTTGCGTACCTTCTTAAAAATGACCGGTGCGTTGTTTAAAGCACGAAAAAGGAAAATCAGTCGATTTTTTGTCGAGTTAAGGGCTGTTGAAGTTAAAAAAAATTATCAGAGCCAGAATACAAAAATCGGTTCTGAAGTGCTTCCCGTATATTGGCAAAAGAGAAGTGTTCTTGGCAACACTAGCGACTTGTTTGATGTATATGGTTACGCTATATAGTTTCAAAGTCATATTAGGTAACCGAGGTCAAGACATGTCAAGTTCATGACAGGTTAATGGAACCAAATTTGGCCAACTGGAATGTTGTCATAAATGCAAATGAATGTCATGCGATTGATGTCACATTGCATATTACTTCCTACACATCCTGAAAACTACTGTTTGCCATAGTGTACCGATTCCATACTTCATTCATGTACTTCACTCCTTTTTTTGCGAAGCCAATTGTGCAGAACCGCCCAACGGAGCAGTGGGGCGAGCGGCGTGGTTCCGGTAACTGGAGCAAGTAATGACCTGCTAAAGTGCTCCTATATAGGTGACCTGAGGTCAAATGGCGGATCTTGCATCAGTGTTGCATCATTAGTAAGGTCCAAAACATCATTGATTCCGATTTCTGAGCATATAAACTCAATCACAGCGATCCAGAACGATGACAAGCCCAGCCACGCAAAACCAGAAAATTTGAAATGTTGACCTCATTTGACCTTGAATATATTGATCTAAGGTCATGAAATTTGAACACAATAAAGATCACTGAAGTAGTCACCCACCCTGGGAATTTCGTTGCTCCAGCTTCAATTGGGGCCGAGATCTCAGGGGGACGGAGGCGAAATCCGCCACCGTCCAGTGCGCGGAATCTTCAGAGGTCCTCCAGAGCGCGTGTGGAGGTATCCACACAACAAGTTTTACACATTTTACCTCCATGAAGCAAGCATATAGGGTTAGGCTTGGTTCAGCTTGGTTACATTAGGTTAGGTTAGGTTTTTCTTTTTTGTTGAAAAAAGATATAAAAAACTTTTTAAAATACATTTTCCAAATAAATATATTTTCTGCAAGAACATATTCTGTTTGGCTAGGACTTGGTCCATTCTTATTTCCTTTTATGGATTAAAACAAAAATAAATCCTTTCAACAATTTCTGACATGGAAGGCTAGGTAGTAAATTCATGGCTGAAGGCGTTTAATGAATGCTTGGAATATAACTTTCCAATGCAATGTTTATGAATGTGACTGACACCGATTAGGACCACTCATTTTTTGTGCAATTGTTTACTTCTCAGTTTGTGAGCAAAGCAAGCATATAGCAAGCAAAGCAAGCAAGTTTGTTTTTCTTTTTGTTAAAAAGATATAAAAACTTTTAAAATACATTTTCCAAATAAATATATTTTCTCAAACATATTCTGTTTGAGTTGGTCTTTTTTTTTTTCTTTTATGGATTAAAACAAAACAAATCCTTTCAACAATTTCTGACATGGAAGGCTAGGTAGTAAATTCATGGCTGAAGGCGTTTAATGAATGCTTGGAATATAACTTTCCAATGCAATGTTTATGAATGTACGACACCGATTAGGACCACTCGTTTTTTGCAATTGTTTACTTCTCAGTTTGTGAGATTTGATAAAAATCAATGTTTATAAAACGCAAAATAAAAATGCAACACAACCTAACACGCGCCCTGAAGGGCCACTGAAAATTACGCGCACTGGAGGTGGCGGATTCCGCCCCCCTAAGATCTTGGCTCCTATTAAAGTTGGAGCAACGAAATTCGTAGGGTGGATTGGTACGGTTGAGAACTATTTTGTGTGCAAATTGCATGACCTTAGGTCAATATGTTCAAGGTCAAATGAGGTCAAAATATCAAAATTTTCTGGTTTTGCGTGGGTTGGCTTGTCATTATTATGGCTCGCGGTGATTGTGTATAAATGCTCCAAAATGGGCATCAATGATGTTTTGGGCATTACTAATGATGCAGTACAGATGCTAGACCATTGCATGCCAGAGGCATTTAGCCTCAAGTCACCTATATAGCAGCACTTTATCGGATCATTACTTGCTCCAGTTACCGGAACCGGGCAGGCCGTAAGACTGCTCCGTTGGGCGGCTCGGCGCAATCGGCTTCCTAAAGGAAGGAGTGAAGTACCTACATGAATACAGTATTGAAATGCTTAGGTACACAATGACAAGCAGTAGTTTTCAAGATGTGTAGGGAGTAGCATGCAAAGTGACATCAATCGCATGACGGCCATTTTCATTTATGACAACATTCCAGTTGACCAAGTTTGGTTCCATTAACCTGTCATGGACTTGACCAAACTTGACCTCAGTGATCAAACATGACTTTGGAACTACATAGGATAACAATACATGTCAAATAAATGGGTAGTGTCTCCAAGAACACTTCCCTTTGCCAATATTTGGGAAGCGCATCAGCGCCGATTTTAGTTGTCCGGTGCTGCGAATTTTTTTTACTTTAACGGCCACCGACTCGAATAATGTTCGGTCGATTTCCGCATTCTGGCTTGAAACAATGCGCCGGTCATTTCTCAGCAGGTACGCAAGGAATGGCGTACATCGGCCATTAAAATCTTGAGTTATGTGCGAAAAACCGGAGGGGTGGGCGGATTTCACCCCCCCCCCCAGGGCGCGTGCTAAGCTAGCCAAACCTCCCATTGGAGATATAATCATGGATTGATAATGAAATGGGGTATTTTGATAGATGGAACGCTTTGTTGTTCTGTTGTGGCAAGATAATTTTCTAAACCAAGTTGTCTAGGAATAAAATGTGAACTTAAAGGTGCATATTGAAGTATATGTCTTTTCTTATTTTCAGTCTGGATTCTCCATCTCAACCCTTCCCGTGATGGGGTAGTTTCTGCCTCCACCCTCTCCTGTCTCGATCTTCCGCCTGCACCAGAAGTTGGTCCCAGCCCAGCCTCTGCCTGCTGAGATCCAGAGTTGCACCACCCTAATGAGACTGAGATGAGCTTGCTTGCTGTTACTCGAAGTTACAATGTTATTTGTAAATAACATTGAAAGTGGCCTAAGCAGTAAAGTTTTCAAATTTGCGGATGATTTGAAGGTATTTAGGGCAATAACAGGTCAGGATGAGCATATCTCGCTGCAAAAAGACTTAGACGAACTTGTGAAGTGGTCCGAAGAATGGCAAATTAAATTTAACTTTGATAAGTGCAAAATCATGCATGTAGGTAAGCAGCATATGAAGGCTCCATACTTGATGGGTGGCCAAGTGCTATCAGTGACTCAACGGGAGAAGGATTTAGGTGTTATTCTAAACACAAAACTGGGGGCATCAGAACAGACCAAGGAAGTCAGGAAGAAGGCACTGAGAATGTTCCGGGCAATAAATAGGAATGTATCATACAGAAGTGAGGAAGTGATCAGGAAGCTTTACTGTGCATACGTCAGGCCGCATTTGGAATACTGCATCCAAGCTTGGTCTCCTAGCTATGAAAAAGATTGTTGGCTTTTGGAGAGAGTACAAAAGAGGGCTACAAAAATGGTTAATGGCATAAGCAACCTGGCATATGAGGAAAGATTGAAGAAATTGAATATGTTTTCACTTAGATATAGAAGGCTGAGAGGAGACCTCATCGAGGTCTTTAAATTTGTCAATGGTCTGGAGAGGGGATACCTTGGGGAAATGTTTGAATTTAACAGAAATGATGCAATTAGAGGTCATACATTCAAAATTAAAGTTAACCACAGCAGAACAAGGTTAATGCAAACTTTCTTCACCAACAGGGTAGTGGAACACTGGAACCAGCTGCCAGAAAACATCGTCAGTAGCAGCACATTGAACATCTTTAAAAACAGCATAGACAATCATTATAAGAATATAGGGCTTGCTTTTTCAGTATTACAGGGAGGGCTGATTGACAGTTTTGGTGGGCAACTGGTTCAGTGTACAGAGTGCAACCAAGAAGGGCCCTTGTGGCTCATAGTTGCACAAATCTTTTATGTCTAAGAAAAGTTCACAATAACAATATTCTCAATAATGAGTATCTTGGAGACAGCTGCCAATGTGGTCATGTAAACAGCAGGTCAGGGTTTTTGCACTGTGGAAAGAGCGGGGATGCAACAAATATGCAACCGGTTTAGTGGTTCTAGCTTACCATGCAAAAGATTGACAACTTTTAGATTCTTTTTTTATTTCCTTGAACAAGGGTAAGCCAAAATAGTTTGGCATAAGCCAAAATAATGCTGGTAATACAGTGCATTTGCCAGCATTGCAATTAAACCAAAAATAATGACAGGAATGGCACCCTCTAAATCCATCCCAACCTTCACGCAAATCCTAGGCACGCCATTGGGGGAGGGGTGCGGGGCTGACGACAAAATCCGAAAGTTTCCCCCACCCCAAACCGGTGGGCTAGATCCGCCAGTGACTCTGTCTCTATAAAATATGATGCGAATTGCATGTATGAAAGTTAACTTGCCTTCAGACGTCAATTTCATTTCCAATTACAGTGACATATTGCGCATATTGTTACCTTGCGTATTGCGTTCTCAAACGATTCCACACCATTGACGGCCGGCCGTCGGCGGCTATGCCGGCTGCCCCGTCCCGTCCCCGACCGCACGCCGCCATTCATAATATGGTCGGGCGCAAACCATTCCCTGAATGTTAATGGGACCCAACGCCAAAGTAGCAGGTCGATCTTCAAATTTGAAACACTAGGCGATGTACCTGGCATGAGTTCCGCCACTATTACAGTCGACGCCAACAGGTTTTCTCGATATTGTCCAAGAATGTTGCGGTTATGGGCGTTGGATGTAAAGAATGCATGTACAACCGTGAATTTCTCATATACCATTTTGGCGTGGCAGAACCGATGTTGCTTATTATTGTTGAAGGGTGGAACGTTACGTTACTTTTTGTCATGCCGCCCCTCGGCGGACCTCCGGATCCTCTGGGCAGCAACCATCGGCGCTTGACGTGCATCGAGCCATGCGAAAACCTGAATAATTCCGGACAGCTTCATGTCAAAAGGTAAAAAATGACAGTGTAAGATATATATAAAAGTAGTCTAGTATGGCATCAGAAGGTAGCGGAGTTCATGCTGGTTTATTTGAGACCATCGGAAATAAGTTCGGTAATGTGAACATCATATATTCAATTTCAAAGAATATAACGTGTTAATTCGAGACACAAATCTTGGAATTCAGTACAAAAGTGACATGGTTGGATATCTATAAAAATAGCTTAACATGGCATCAAAAGGCAATTGATGTTATGCTGGTTTATTTGAGACCATTGGCTATTTATTCGGTAATTTAGCACATATGATATAAAATTTATGGTAGTACGATGTGATAATTTGGAACACAAATTTTGGAATTGAGTGCAAAAGTGACAGGGTTAAACCTTCATGGGAGTTATTCAAGATGATATAAAAATGTAGCACGCTCGATTTTCGTTTAGTTGGGAACATTGGAAATTGTCAGCACATCACACAGAAGATGTATGACGCGCTTTTATCACAAAATGTTGGGTGGCCAATTGCTTTCATTTCACTTTAACGGGACAATGGCAGGGTGAAATGATTTGATAATAAAATGAACTAGACACCATAAGAGAGCCTGTTTCTATGTTGTTAAAATTTGACCATTGGAAATCACCTGCACCTTCTCTAGAAACTAGAATATAGCATTAACCCGCGCCGTCTTTCCGGTCAGATCCTCACACCCCGTCTCGGGGGGGGGGGGCGGCGGGTAGTATCCCCTCTCTAAAATCCAAACTAAGCATCGCACGAAAACAAAAGAGGTGTCATCGGAAAGCGCTCGACGAGTAGGGTCCGAGTCCATCGTCCAAAACAATTTTCCACCAAAAGTGACGTCACCAGGGGGGCTAGATTTTCACGACTTTTTACGACTTACATTATGTTTTTTGGCTCTGGGCAGTTAGTTCATTTTGGGGATATATGAAAAAATCAAAGTTTATTTGGAATTAGAAAAAGGACAGCGAAATCGATCATGGTTTTAATTTTGTGCCCCCTCCCCCCCCCCAAAAAAAAACAACGTACTTTTTGGAATTTTAAAAAGATTGTTTTTCAAGTTTTCTTCGATTTTCCTTTTCCAATGGGTAGAGCAGACCGAGACACGTTGCAAGAAGTCAACTTTCCCTAACAAAAAATGCTTACTTTAGCCAGAATCCTCCATTTGAACTGCATTTTGGCAAATACGCAAAATATATATGCAGCCAAAAACAAAAAATAACAATTCCAGTGGTACGTTTTGTTGTATCCCTAAAGATAAGCAAACGCTGAAAGTTTCATTAAAATATCTGTATCCGTTAAAGCGTGACGACTGGTTTAACTTTTTGGGGGGTGACTAACTCGTTGACCCTAGATGGCATGACTTCAAAATTTCGCATCAGCGTGTCAAATTGCCGTGGGAAGAGGTATGCCAATTTGGGCGCGGTGCCTCGCGCCGTTCGTCCACTATCCGCGAAAAACCTGAGGGGGCGGTTGAAGACCCCCCCGAGACGGGACGGGTTAATCAGACCCAGCCTACTCTGGTGGTGTTCTTTCACAAACCCACCACTAGAGGCGCCACCGGTATTATGTCCGCTCATGACGCCTAACGTATATTTTGCTTTTGTCTGCCTCTGTCTCTGGTTCTGTTCCTGTCTGCCTCTTTCTCTCGAGCTCTCAAACTTTCTAGATCTCTAAGCCTCTAGCTCTGCTGTCTAGCTGTCTAGCTGTCTAACTCTCTATTTATATATATATATATATATATATATATATATATATATATATATATATATATATATATATATATATATATATATATATATATATATATATATATATATATATCTCTTCCTCTGCCTATCTCTCTTTCCATCTCTCTATCCATCTATCTCTCCATCTCTCTTTCTCTATCTGTCTATCTCTCTCTCTCTTCATCTTCGTTTCTCTATACCTGACATTAGCGCACTGATCTCTCAGCATTCCAGGAAACGGTATGCAAAATGAATGGAAAGGTTGGAAATGCGCTATAAAACGAACGGGAAGAACAATGTGAATAGAATGACCAAGGTCTGCGATTCCGGTTTCAGACGTAAGAGGAAAGGTACAGATACGTTGGGGTTAGAAGTCAACTGAATTATCGTGAAGACCAACACACGTCGCCAGCAGAGTTGTCACAACTCAGTTAGTGTGGCAATACAGTAGTGTCACGCAAATAGTTCCGGCCATTCTCGGTAGCCGTTAACCATTGCAATGACACGCCATTTATTTCCGGAACTCCCATGATGCATGTGCAGCCGAACGAGCGCTTCGATTGCCGTACTTCAGCACTGTTCAGCTTGCGTCAGTTGACACTCTACGTCACCATCAACACGCGCCCTGGAGAGGGGGGTGGCGAAATCTGCCCACCCCTCCAGATTTTCGTACACAACCCCAGATTTTACCGGCAGATATAAGCCATTGTTTGCGTACCTGCTGAGAAATGACCGGCGCGTTGATTATTGCAAGAAATGTGTAAATCGGCCAGACAAAATCGAGTTAGGGACCATTTAATTCAAAATATTTTGCAGCGCCAAACCACAAAAAAAAACGGTGCCGATGCGCTTCCCGTATATTAGCAAAAGCGCTTCCCGTATGATGTCACTCTGCATGTTACTCCCTACACATCCTGGAAACTACTGTTTGTAATTGTGTACCTAAGCGTCTCCATACTTTATTCGTGTACTTCACTCCTTTCTTTACGAAGCCGATTGCGCCGAGCCGCCCAACGGAGCAGTGGGACGGGCGGCCCGGTTCCGGTAATTGGAGCAGGTAATGACCTGATGAAGTGCTGCTATATAACTAACCTGATGTCAAATGCCGGGTCTAGCACCTGCAAGGAGCGGGGATGGCCGAGTGGTTAAGGTGTCGGGCTATGAGTACCAAAGGTCCCGGGTTCGACTCTAGCGCCACTCAGGACATTTCCCAATCCCGCGGCCCACCGGCGAAGCAGTGTGGGCGGCGCCATTAGCCGTGAATGTGCATAAAGTATGTCGTGAACCAACCAATATACAAACAAACAACTAGCATCTGCAATGCATCATTAGTAATGTCGAAAATATCATTGATGTCCATTTTGGAGCATTTAATCACAATCATAGCGATCGATAACAATGAGAAATCAGGCCACGCAAAACTAGTAAATTTTGATATCTTGACCTCATTTGACTTTGAAGATATCGACCTAAGGTCATGCAATTTGCACACAATAGAGTCCACTACCGCATCCATTCACCCTGCGAAGTTTGTTTCCCCAGATTTAATATAAGCCGAGATCTTAGGGGGCGGAATCCGCCCCCTCCAGTGCGCGTAATTTTCAGAGGCCCTCCAGGGCGCGTTTTAAACCTAACGATCTGATGTGATCTGGCAGGAACCATTGGCACACTGCACCGTCACCTCTCAACTACCTCGTGACGTAGGGTGATATCGCAGGGAGCAGTGAACTACCATGTCCCTCACCCACACGCTGTCATCGTGTTCGCATCCACTGATGCTGCTGTGACGAGCCAGTACCCTGTGGCACCGGGGCACCGTATACCCACTGCATGGCCGGTCCGTCCCACAGCTGTACCCGGCCGCTGATGCTGCTGTGACGAGCCAGTACCCTGCGGGGCGCCGCCCCCTAACTCCCCCGTTTTTGGGGTCCCCCCCCCCTCTCTGCCCCCGGCCGTTTTTTTGGCGGGGAGGCCCTTCCCCCGTGGCCCTGGGGCACCATATACCCACTAGGGATGATAATCCCGGGACTTTTTCTCAATCCCGGGGTCCCGGGATTTTGAGTGGGTCAATCCCGGGATCCCGGGATTGAGCTGTTTTCTAGGAATATGTCGATAATTTGTTTTTTTCCCTTAAATATCGTATGTGGGCCATACCTACAACCATTTCAAGGGTTCCCCGTTGAAAGTAATTTATATTTAAGTGCATTATAGCCGCATGAGACAGAAAAGTTAAATACCACACTAAAAATATATTCCTGGGTTCTTCGTGCTACCTACACAAAGCGTACACGAATTATACTGTTTATGTATTTCCCGGTTACATGTCTTCCTTCTATCTAGCCAGCATGCAATTGTTTTCCCTGCGTCTTGAAAGCCGGTCAATTGCAGGTTCCAGCCGGTCACTAAGTGTTACGGTAGTGGCATTTCAAGAAGCAGAGAGCATCAACAGTGTCGTCACCAAGACGCGACCGCACCTTTGTAACAATATTTCCAACGGTTGAAAACACACGCTCAGACTCAACACTCGTGGGCACAATTCCCTTGAGCCAGCTGTAGGCCACCGCCACCATGCCCGTCTTTCCTGAGACTGATAAGTTCTCTAATTCTTTTCTGATAGCCTTGGCCATAAGGAAAGAATCAGAGAACTTGATTCCGGATGCACATGACTGCCCTGGGGCATCTGGAACTCTGACCTGGTCTAGAGCATGTTGTAGCATCGACTGAAGTGACTGCGTTGGTGCAGGATCATCAACGTCCATTACTTCTGTCTCTACACCTACTTCAGCTGTATCCATCCTTTCTCCCATCCTTTCCATCATGCGCAAGACTAAGTCTTGCGTGTCCCTGCGGGAGGCACTGGGGAAAATGTAATTCCACTCACTATCTGCTGACAGGTTGTTGTGGAGTAGCTGCAGAACTTTCGCCGTTTTTGACCATCGCTGCCTGATTCGCTGACTCAGGGCATCACTCAGTTTGTTTGCAACCACACCACGTTCCTTATCAAGCGCACCTAACATAAATTTTAAGGCAGCTTGAGCCTCCAAGATGCCACTCTCTCTGCGGCATAGGGCTTCTGCTCCCAGTTTCATGATCTGAAGGCAGCGAATGGTCTCCGGCACAATGGCGTATTCATAATCATCAATCATTTTCATATGCTTGTCTCCTATGTCGATGAGAGCCTTGTGGACAGCTATTTTGAGGGTATCAAACCGATCTAGCATATCGTACAGACTATTCCACCGGGTTTTGCAGTCTAACACTAGCATCAGTTCCTTTCCATGCTCCTCTTTTACGTATTTCTGGAGTACCTCGTTCCGAACAGGGGACTTTCTAAACCAGCGGACAATTTTTCTAATTCTCTGAACGGCCTGAGAAAGCGAGCCATGTAGCTCGCGGTGACCGGTGGCGGTATCCTCGTCTGCATCGTTGCCGTCATCATCGCCATCGCAGTCGGACTCGTCTGACGAGCTCATCTGCAAGACGACGTAGGTTACGGAAACTTCGTGATGTTCGCAACAAACAATGACGCCGCAATTAATACTGAATATTGCACTAATTTTTACGCATTTTTACATCATATTTGCATCAGAAAACAGATGAAACAAAAAGACGAATAGCGGTATCTTAATGTCTAGGATTTTCCCACACATAAACCCAGCTCACCTGATCAGGTGCACCACCACGGTCGTCGTCTGCCTGTCCGGGGGTCTCTTCTCCGGCGTCACTCGAGTATAGGGCGTCGATAACGGCGAGGTGCACGCCGTGTGCGAGGCAGAGCTGGTGTTCGCACGGCAGCGCCTTCCCGAATTTCACCATCACGGACGCTCCGTCCGTTGTGACGCAGGTGACGTGCTTGCTGAGCTCGAGGCCAAATTCGGCCAGCTTGCCCTTCAGAAGATCCAGGCACTTCTCTGCTGGCATTGAGCCATGACAACGAGCGACACCGAGACCCCACATCTGGCCGTCGCAGTGGACGGTCACACTCATGTAGCGACGGTTCCTCAGGGAAGTATATTCGTCGATTGTAAGCGAGAACCTTTTGTCCTTAGATACTTCTTCGGACAGCTTCGCCTTCACGTTACACTTCAGGCGAGCGCAATGTCTGAGGACCCGCCGGCGGATCGTATTGTGATGTGTTGGAAGGTTCTTATATCCTTTGGCAGCCATTAATCCGCGTAGGTCTGGCGAGGTACAAAAAACTGTAAATGGAAGCCCATCTCTTGCGCACATTCTGGCAAGAACGGCATCCAGGTCGTCGTCCGTTTTCGATAAGTAATAGCTATCCAAGGTCCTCATTCCTTTTGGAGTGGGCGCCGTATGCCTGGGGCTCTCACCTTGACCCGACTCGACTTGACCTTCAGACATGTCCTTGGATTGGGATGGTCCAGCAACACCCATTCCACCATGCTTACTCTTGAGGTGAACATGAAGTCCTTTCGTGGAACCTCCGGATATTTTCAATACTTTTTTACAGATACGACACTTCGCTGTGTTTCCAGTCTCACCTCTCAGAAAGTGTTCCCACACTACGCTTCCTTTGAATTCCACAAAATCCGGCATCTTTATATCAGCCCTTAAGCTTAGCTTCGTCGGCTTCGTTGAAAATGCTCAGACTAGATAAAATTCGGAGATTGGAGGATACCACCACCATCAACAACAACAACAACACGGTGCCCTGCCAGCGCCACTCCGCCTCAAAGCACTGGGAGTCAGTCACTGAGGCGCAGGACAGGGCACAGCCCGCGACGGCCGCTGACTCACATCGGGTGTAGCATGTCCTCGAGTAATATGACCTGCCGTGGAGAGGCGGCCCGGGAGCCACGCGGGGTCTCGGAGCCTGACACCGTGTGAAACGCTGTCGAATACGATCGCTGAATTGCAGGACGCAGCTGGCTAATATGAGAAGAACATAGTACAGTTCAGAAATTTGGACACAAAACCACTCAAATTCGTCAAATTTTACGTATCCATCTATCATGTTATCAATCCATAATGGTTTTCCACATTGACGTTTTTAACAATAGTTTTGTATGAAGAAAAAAACCATTGACGATTATCAACCCTAATACTCTCTGCATGGTCGGTCCGTCCCACTGAGCTTACCCGCTGATGCTGCTGTGACGGCGCCAGCCCCCGTGGCACTGGGGCACCATATACCCACTGCATGGTCGGTCCGTCCCACAGCTGTACCCGCCCGCTGATGCTGCTGTGACGAGCCAGCACCCTGTGGCACCGGGGCACCATATACCCACTGCATGGTCGGTCCGTCCCACAGCTGTACCCGCCCGCTGATGCTGCTGTGACGAGCCAGCACCCTGTGGCACCGGGGCACCATATGCCCACTGCATGGTCGGTCCGGCCTACACCCGGATCCGGCCGTTCAAAGTTTGATGCCGGCGGCTCCACGACGGCGACTATAAATAGTTTAGCCAATAATGGCGGCCCGATGCGTGAGTTTGGCCTCGGTAATGCGGCGACCGACCTCCGACCGACCTCCGACCGGCCTCCGACCGGCGGGCTCGAGAAGCCAATGGCGTGTCGGTATCACGCCCAACTGACGGTTAGCCGTTGTGTTTATGCATGCCGATGCTGAGCCAATGTGACGTTAATGCCGTGCCGCGGTACAGTAAGGTTTACTTTGGGCCATGGAACTAGTCAGAGCGGCTCAGCTGCCGGCATGGACGCATGACACCAGGCGGCGTTTTCATGCTCAGAACATTCGGAGTGGTTCCGTAATTGTTTTGAACGCATGTAAAATATATTTTCACCTACTTAGTATGTTTGTGGACTTTGCTCTTCTTTGCGGTATCATTATTGAAGCCTGAGACAAGTTAAGAAAGTGTTATTGCTACAATAAAATCGGTTGTTCAGTCGTTTACATGAACGTCCCCCAATACCGAAATATGCACACACGTTCCAAAGGTATCCAAAATGTTTTCAAAACGTCATAAAGCGGTGATTCTTGAATTACTTCGGATGGACCCACCTCTGATTCTGAGGAAGCAGCCATGCTCATCTTTGTCAGAGTTATGTAACCGCGTCGTCTAGCGCATGCAGCCCAGCTGGCCATAGGTTTTCCATTAATGGAAGTGCGCTGTCAAATCTGAACAGTGCGTCGACAGCCGATAACTTATGTAATTACTTTCAGTCATGTCTGGGTTGATCCAGTAAATTCATTTTCGTGTGACAATAAATGCATTTCAGCCCAATCAATTCATTGATACGTTAGCTAGATAGGAGGCTAACTAGCTTGCACATTAGGGTTCAAAAATTGTTTTCTATAAATTATTTAGGTCGTGATGACTTCCATGCTGCCCTTCTACGCGAACACAAAACGTTCATTTTATCGGCACCAGTTCATTGCATGCAATTGTACGGTTTGGTGTTTTCCTCAATTACATCGTAACAGCCTCCAAGCCCAAAATACACAAATTAGAGTCGAATTATGTGCGATAGCTCCGATTCTTATTGTCAACTAACCTAAAAATATGTCTCACGTTCATTGGAGGTACATTTCATTCATGTTCCAGAACGTTTATTTAAACTGCAAGGCCATGTACGTATATAAGCAAACTGAGAACAATCGAAGCGCACAAACGATTCTCAAAATAATCGATTTGGTCCATATGTCAAAGCCCGTCAGTGGGGTGATCTTGATGGGTGTAATATAACCCACTGGAGCTGACGCAGCCTAAAACCTCCAATAATCATCGGATGATCTTGAGTCTATCCCTTCTATTCTGAAAACGTGGTTTTCTGAAAGTCCAAGAATTTCCGCCTATGCAGTTCCACCGCCTGTAGCAGCCACTGCAGTTGCTCCTCTTTGGTCAGCGTGTTTGTCAACTGCTCCATCATGTCTACACCACGCTCAGCCACGTCGTTAACGACCTTTACGTCATGTGCAGATTCTTCAAATTCCTTCCGCCTCCTTTTACGTCTGACGAGCGTCCTCCCGGAGCCACTCAGAGCTGACATGCAGGGTGCAGAACACCAACCATGATTTTGTCCACCACGTCCTCCAGTTTTGCCGAACTCTTCCGCATCCGCATCCATATCGCCGAAAGACGATATGGATGCGATGTGTAGTTGCCAACTAAAATATGATTACAATGCTTGACATCGCGAAGAATACTCTTCCACAACCAGCCACACATAGTGAGTAGGTCCGGACCAGCGGAGGGTGAATGTGTTCGGCCGCTGCCGAAGACGAGTCCCGAGTATCGGCTCGTCAGCAGGAGGGTTGGTGTCGAGTGCCGGCACGTCCAGGTCGTGGGGTCGGTGCCGAATGGCTTGGCGTTCTGGCCGAGGAGTTGGTTCCCCAGAGGACTTGGCCCTCGGGGGGGGGGGGTGCATTTAGGAGTTCTGGAGGTGAGCCACATCTTCATCGGGGGGAGGGGGTAGTGTTGCCTAATGCCTTAATGCTGCTAATTGGTCGCTTGTAGTTTTGTTTTGTTTTGTATAATGACACTGCACGATCGAGCTTTGGCCAGACTCTAAGGAACATCGGCAGAGAGCGAGGTTTGTAGGTGTGGGGAAGAGGAGAATGAACGCGCATCGCCGCTCAGGTAGAAGTGAACAGGCGATGTTCCGGATATCGCAGTAATGTTCTGTCGAAGTGGACTTGGTAAAACTGTTCGGATAATTGGTAAGAGTGATTCGCCAATGTGCCGTAAAATGAACTCAAGTGAACCATAGACTCTCTATGTTTGTTTCCTCTGATTTCATACCTCTTCCCATGGATTTTTCTCCACATGAACACGTATCCTACCTACTCCATTAAGAGCTTGGGACGCGCAGCTCGGCTGGCCGAACAAAACACGACCACGCCCTAGTCCGACCTACATTGTCTATGGAAGCAGAGAAAACGAAGCCATTGTGCGACTACGATTCTTTACCTGTGATTCACCGTGCTTCTATGAATCGAGTCTCGTCACCTTTCGGTGGATATAAACGAGGCAGGTCATGCGAGCTGGCCCTGCGACTATAACGCCCTCAGTAGGTCAGTCTGCCAGCCTCGCCCATTTCCCCTGCGTGGTGGAAGCCATTCGTCCCGCTCTGTGATGATGGTAGTGTCAAGCCGAAGGTTATTCCATTACAGGATGGTAGCAACTGCTGCAGGGTGGTAATGGGTGCTGTAGGACGGTAACCGCCACTGTGGGGCAGCTGGCGCTGACATGGTGGTAACAGGTCCTTCAGGGTGGTAAGAGGCGCGTCATGACGGCAGCGGTCATTGCGGGGTTGTAGTTAACGTAGTTAACGTTGTAGTTAACGTGCGCTGCAGGGTGGTAGCGGGCTCCGCAAGGTGGCTCTTGGCGCTGCCCGTCGCCAACAGATGCTGCAGTGACACTTCTCTGTGGCTTGTATCGCCTGGTCGTAAAAGGCATTGTAATGTGACAAAGGGCCAGAACCCATGCGGGTGGTAGGTCGCTCCATGGGATGGTGGCCGACGCTGAGGAGTTGTCGTAATCTGATCTAGTCTGAATTGCGAGTTTAAAGTAAGTACTCGATATTCATCTCCCACATTTATCTACTTTCGCGCTCATCTTCCCAAAAATTAATTATTATCGGATAAATAGTGGCTGATCATAATTGTCTTCAAAGTCACCGTCTCCATAGTCATGCTAAGCTACGGTGTTTTATCTACTTTGGTAAACATGAAGCAAATTTTATGCACGTTAATTGTCCATTAAATTGGCTTTCATGTGAATACTTTCCATGCGAAAATAATTTTCTATTGACTATGGGGAATGTTTCCAAACTTCGGAACTCCTACTCTTATTCCTTCTGTAGGTGCATAGCCATGGATAGTAATATAGGGGAAATTACATTAATTTAATTATCAGAATGAAGCTATCAATGTAAAAGCACTCAAAATACCTTGGCACATATGCCATTTCAATAAGTACCAACCAGTATGCCAATTGATGTCTTTTCATGGATTTAGATTCACTTAAAAAATATGTGTTCACTGTTACCCAAGAAATGACCTTCATGTGGAATTCTACATTTGTCCACCCATAATTAATTTCAGTCATATGTGATCACATTTAGAGATGGTATCCCTTTCCACTATCTTACTAAACTTCCTTGGTGCCTTACTCATTATTTCAATAAATAGCTATTATAGAGGAGGTAAATGCAAAAACCATGAGCCTAGATCGAAGACCGTCTGGTTAGACCAAGCCTGGTTTGAGAAATACGACTAGTTGGGTACAAATTGCATACATCGGACATATTCAGACAGTCGACTTTGTATAGCTTGGTAGGGAAATATCTCAAATGCATTTTCAAAAATGTTCAAACTCGTTGAATTTGAAAAGCTTAGTACCATATCCACGAAAAATAATATATAAAATTAATTTTCAGCTCCATCACTGTCAAGATAGGTGGCACGATGGCTGGGCTTTCTGTCCAAGCGTTTTCCACCTATCGTGTCTACCTAAGTACGTAGGTAGCTCGCGCCTACACCGCGATGTCGCATATTCAATGCGCTTCGCGGGTACATGTAAACGTTTTATGTGAGACATGCCCCGATGCACCTCGAAAGTGACTTTCACGTTGCGATTGCCATTGAGAGAGCATGACAATCCAAATAAAATTGTTCGCTCATCTGGCGAAGGCTACATTGCACTTATAGTGAAACGAAAGCGCAAGATAAGGCGTGATCTACCAGAGGCTTTCCTCATTCATGATATTTCAAGCCAGTGATAGGGCTGCTTTTAGAATTAAGATGCAAATGTAACCTTAACTGTTCACTGCAATTATGAGTCAGCAAAATATTCTCTTTCCCGGTTTTCCAGTGTTGCCAATTTTGGTGGAATAAAGCATCGTTTTATAGGAAAATTATACATGAAAATATTTTAGTTCTATTCAGGTGAGGTGCAGTCTAAAGTAGCTTAACCCGTCTCGTCTCGGGGGGTGTCTTCAACCGCCCCCCCCCCCCAGGTTTTTCGCGGATAGTGAACGAACAGCGCGCGGCAGCGCGACAAAATTTGGCATACCTTTTCCCACATCAATATGGCATGCTTTTCAACATTTTGTAGTCAGACCATCTAGGGTTAACGAGTTAGTCAAGGTCAAGTGAGGTCACCTCCAAAAAAGTTCAACCAGTCGTCACGCTTTAACGGATGCAGATATTTTAATGAAACTTCCAGCGCTTGCTTATCTTTAGGGATGCAACAAAACTTAGGAGACGAATTTTTCTTCTTTTTTTTCGTTTTTGACTACATATAAATTTTGCATATTTGCTATTGCAGTTCAAATAGAAGATTCTGGCCAAAGTAAGCATTTATATTAGGGCAAGTTGACTTCAATCAGCGTTTCTCTGCCTCCTCTACCCATTAGGAAAGGAAAATTAAAGAAAACTTGAAAACTCATAATTTTGAAGTTACAATCAAATAAAGTTGATATTTTTGGGGGACCAAAAAATTATATGGACCTGGTCGATTTCGCTCTCCTTTTCTCATTTCAATTTTTTCATCAAATATCCCAAAAATGAACTCCCCAGACCCAAAAACATAATGTAAGTCGATGCTTCGATGAAAACGTAATGCGAATGGAGACGCTGTTGATAAACATTGATTTTCAGCATGTGCAACAAGGTGACAACACGGTCACCAAGATGGATATTAATTCTACACAAGCGAGCGTTGCTGAGGTGCTCGTTAACCCGTCCCGTCTCGGGGGTCTTCAACCGCCACCCCTCAGGTTTTTCGCGGATAGCGGACGAACGGCGCGGAACAGCGCGCCCAAATTTGGCGTACCTTTTCCCACATCAATTTGGCATGCTGTTAAAAAAATTTTGAAGTCAGATCATCTTGGGTCAACGAGTTAGTCAAGGTCAAGTAAGGTCACCTCAAAACAAGTTTAACCAGTCGTCACGCTTCAACTTGAAAACTTAAAATTATGAAATTAAAAAAAAAATATATATATATTTTTGGGGGGCCAAAAATGTTATGGCACTGATCGATTTCGCTGTCGTTTTCTCCTTCTAAATAAATTTTGTGTTTCACATATCCCCCAAAATGAACTTCCCAGAGCCCAATACATAATGTAAGTCGTGAAATGTCCTGAAAATCTAGCCCCTCTGGTTATGTCACTTTTGGTGGGAATTTGTTTTCGGGGGTGGATCCGGACCATACACGTCGAGCGCTTTCCGATGTCACCTCTTTCGTTTTCCTGTGACGATTAGTTGGGATTTTAGAGGGGTGGTTACTATCCGCCCCCCCCCCCCGAGACGGGTATGAGGATCTGACCGGAGAGACGGCGCGGGTTGAAGCGTGACGACTGGTTGAACGTTTTTGGAAGTGATCTCACTTGACCTTAACTAGCTCGTTGATCCTAGATGACCGGACTTAAAAATTTTGAAACCGCATGCCAAACTGATGTGGGAAAAGGTAAGCCAGATTTTGGCGCGCTGTCGCGCGCAGTTTGTTCAATATCCACGAAAGTCCTGAGGAGGGGGGGGGGCGGTTGAAGACCCCCCGAGACGGGACGGGTTAATGGGCGGGCCACCCATGGGATAATATCAAGTACTACATGATGGTGATTGTACATTTGGAGCTCATGTTGGCCAGGACAGTGCACCTGGTATTGCAGGGTACATGTGCAGTTATCTCAGACGGTACGCGTGCAGGGATGACGAAGCCAGGCTGCTCGGCAACACGAGTGAGACATAGACAGGCTGAAGTAATTTCG
Organism: Imbricaverruca yamaguchii; assembly: GCA_034440575.1. Taxonomy (NCBI): domain Eukaryota; kingdom Metazoa; phylum Arthropoda; class Thecostraca; family Neoverrucidae; genus Imbricaverruca; species Imbricaverruca yamaguchii. The sequence goes on along the minus strand of JAOTOL010001077.1, from coordinate 75,736 downwards.
GAAATGCTGGTGCTAGGCAAAGTATCTATGCTGGCTTCCAAAATTCATTGATCAGCGCGGGTAAGCCAGGAACTTTGTTACCAGAGTAGCGTCACTCAAGCTGACAGAAACTATGGGTCCCCATGGTCACCACTCGTCTCATTGCTGATAGACACCGCTTAGTTCAATGGTCTCCCCTCTCATCGTGCTGACAGACACCATGGCTCACAAAGGACACCTCTTTGGTCATGCTGACAGACACCATGGCTCTCATTGGTCACCCCTCGTCTCATGCCGACAGACACCAAGGCTCCCAAAGGTTACCCCTCGTTTCACGCTGGCGAACAGAAACAGCACTCAGGTGAGACCCTGACGACTTTCTCTTTCTGATGGTCGATGGCCCGACATCTTGTTTAATTCCTCCTAAGTTCAGGCGGGTAATTACCCGCTTTTATCCACAGTGGCCTTAATTGTACCCTGCATAATATCGTTGAAGGGATGATGCACAATGGCGTAGTCGACGGCTGAATCTGTTGACAATCTTCCTGCTACTGTGCGTGCTTGGCACCTGCTGACGCGTGATTCCTCTACACTCTGTCTGTCCAGACCGAACTCCGACCAGTTCAGCCGCCCTGCAGTCACAGTGGTAGTCAGTGTCACACGTTGCCGGCTTCCATGGCTATTCTCGCAGCTTCAATCTGCAGTAGTTGGCCTTCAGATGCGTTGTGCGTGCAGTAGCTGGCTGCCAGCTGTCTGCAGCAGCAACTGCTTCAGCTTCCGTGTCGCCTGGCAGGGCCGAACTGAGGAGAGGGACAGAGGGTAAGTCAGTCCGAAGGCTGGCGAATAGCGTACCGTTTGCCAGCATGATCAGTGCCCCGTGGAAACTAATGCACCTGTTGTCGCTAATCAGCGTATAGAGGTCTTATCAGCAAAACACATCGGAAGCATCAAACATCAAGCCTCTGCCATGTGCTGACGCCTGTCATGTGAGTTGCATGACTTGTCTATGTTTTCGGCCGTTCCAATTTCACCTTTTCAGATAATTTATGAGTTAGTTCCGATAAACTATAGTCAAAGTCGTGACGCACACACTTGCAATTTGAAAAGGCAATTTGACATTGCATAACTATGAAAAACTGGACATCATTATTCTTCTGCACAGCCTAACTGGGCAATCATAAGACACCCAATAAATAACCCTGGGCACGTCAATCCGACAAGAGAATAAATAGCCAATGCGCCGCGAGAATCCAATCTGGTGAGTGCGGTATACCCATACCGCACTCACCAGTACTGCACAAGGCCAGTCAAGCCCGTTGACCCGTTCAGCGACACACGTCGTGAACTATGCACCGGCATTCCATTGTTCATCGATATACGGTACAATTTGCGAGCATGATTTCATGTGTATCATGCGTCAATTCAAATGATTCGTGCTCCATAATTGCTGGAGGCCTGGTGTTTTGAAAAGATGAATGGTCAAGTTGGCCATTGTAAACATCCAGTGTATATATAGTCATATATGTTCAGACCTTATCATAGTCGTACTGCCGTTGGTGCCAGATTAAACTCCGTTGGTTATTTATCCTGATTTTGCTTTTATTCTTTATGCTTGTTTTTCACTTACAACAAATGCGTTGATTGGACGAAGATGTTGTTTTACTGCACCGCATCATGCTATTTTTCACCTGCAGGAGCATTTAATTATTTGAGCACCAGGTAACGAGTATTCAGTGTGTATCACGTGAGAGCAGTCCCGTCCCCTGTCCAAGCCTGCATGGACAAGGTAATGACCATGCAGTGAGCATGCAACGTGCATACGCTATAAGCCTGCCGTTGGTGGCGATCGCGTGATGCCATTTGACAACTCGACGAGGACGAATATCTCACCAGACCTACTACAATAGCATCGCCAACATGGGTGTAGCTACGGTTTTTTGTGGAGGACAAACCAGTGACGCGGTATGTTTCGGCAAGATGAAGGGCAAGACCCCTCTTCCCAAGCAAAAAAACCTGGGATTTCAGCCACTTCATTTTCAAGGTCTGATTTTTAGATTGACGATTGTTTAACCCGCGCCGTCTTTCCGGTCAAATCCTCACACCCCGTCTCGGGGGGGGCGGTTGAAGACCCCCTCCAAAATCCAAACTAAGCATCGCACGAAAACGAAAGAGGCGTCATCGGTAGGCGCTCGACGAGTAGGGTCCGGGTCCACCCTCCAAGCAACTTTCGCCTAAAAGTAACGTCACCAGGGGGGCTAGATATTCACGACTTTTCACGACTTACATTGTGTTTGTAACTCTGGGAGTTCATTTTGGGGATATATGAAAGAAAATAAAAATTATTTGGAATGAGAAAAGGATAGTGAAATCGACCAGGGCTTATAATTTGTTTGGCTCCCAAAAAAGGATTTTTTCATTAAAAATTTTTGAGTTTTCAAGTTTTCTTTAATTTTCGTTTTCATATGGGTAGAGAAGACTGAGAAACGTTGTTGGAAGTAAACTTTCTTCAATAAAAAATGCTTACTTTAGTCAGAATCCTGTATTTGAACTGCAATTTGGCAAATACGCAAAATTTATATGTAGTCAAAAACAAACAAAAAAGACGAAAAATTCCACTCCTACGTTTTGTTGCATCCGTAAAGAAAAGCAAACGCTGCAAGTTTCATTAAAATATCTGCATCCGTTAAAGCGTGACGATTGGTTGAACTTTTTTGGATGTGACCTCACTTGACCTTGACAAACTCGTTGACCCTAGATGACCTGACCTAAACAATTTTACTCAGCTGTAGTAAGATTGCATGCGAGGTGTCACTGGCACTAGCCCCACGCGGTGGCACTGGCCACCGCGTGGGGGATGCCGGCAGATGAGTCAGCCAGTGCGGCGACCTCGTGACCGGGAGGGACGGCCGGATACGTGGCGTGGTGGGGCGTGTGCGGGATGGACCAATCAGCGATCGGGGGTGTCCGAAACGCGGGAGCGGTGTCGAGTTGAGGTGGGAGGGTGTGAGCTGGGCCGGGCCAGTCTGGTTACCGCCGAGCGCTGAGAAATACATGGTGCTGGCATCAAAGTTTCTCTTCGTGAATCACCATGCCAAATTGATGTGGGAAAAGGTATGCCAAATTTGGGCCCGCTGCCACGCGCCGTTCGTCCGCTATCCGCGAAAAACCGGAGGGGGCGGTTCAAGACCCCCCGAAACGGGACTTGTTAAAGTGATATTTTGTGGGGGAAAATCATACAAAATTAGCAAGGTTCACTCCGTACCACTGGCTATGAACACCTAGCTATACGTCGTAAGTGCTGGACCCGATTTCACAATCACCACAGAACAATGCTGTAGTGACGTTAAACATTGCTCTCTTGTAGCAGAAGATAAAATATTGCACGATAGTTTTGTTGTGGTAAATATGAGCATTCCCTAGTGGCTTACCGAAGATGCGGGCATGAGGGACAGTTGCTTCCTCTGAAGGATTGGGGACGGGGACGAGTAGCCTAGGGGAAGCTGCTCGTCTCACAATCGAAAGGTTGTGGGCTCGAGTCTCACCTGTCGCTACTCTTCGCCCGCGACCAATCGGTGTGAGAGATTGGCGACGCTAGACGGTACATGACTCGATGGTCGATGTGTCGTTAAAAAAAAATATATTGGGGACCACAGGCATCGCGCTGGGGTTCAAAAACAATTTCCGTCAGGCTCCATAAAAATCCCGCTGGTGTGCCAAAAATCACAACGTAGCACATAAAAGTAACTTTTGTGGGCAAAAAATGAGACCGGGCATCTGACAATGCCACTGGGCCCTCCAAAATCACGCTGGGGCTCCAAAATGTCGGTCCATGACCAACGGAAATCACGCTGGGCCAAAAAAGTATTGCCGGGACCCTTGATAATGACACTGGGGTCCAAAAGATGACCAAGATCCATGAAAATCGTGCTGGTGCCCCCAAATGTTGGACCGGGTCCCCTGAAAATCAAGCAGGGACCTGCAAAGTTTGCACCCAGACCCATGAAAATCACGCTGATGACCCAAAAAGGACGTGTTATTGAAAATCACAACGGCCCCAAAACGGCGGACTGGACCCCTGAAAATCAACCTGGGGACCCAAAATATCCTGCCAGAACCCCTGAATATCGCGCTGGTTCCCAAAAAGTCGGACGGGTGCCCCTGAATATCACGTTAGACACTGACGAATCAACACTTAAATCACAAATCCATCGGGTCGACCCAATTACCGGAATACTAACATGTTCCGAAGGAAAGTTCTCAGAATAACATTTTTTTCCACTGAAGGGTGATATCAGCTGACAAAACACTGTCGAGTAGCCGCAGTGGCTTACCAAAGAATATAATGTCCCCTCTCTCCTGAACGGGTGGGCTCAGAAGAATCACGTCAGGGCCCTAAGAATCGCCCTGAGGACCAAGAAATTCGCGTCGGGGGCTCAAGACAAATACGTCGGGCATAAAGAAGTCCCACTGGATCCGGGAGCCTCACGAAAATCGCGCTGGGGCAACCAAATGATAATGCTCCCAGTGAACTCGCGCCGAACTCCCGAAATATTGGGTCTGGGACCAAATATCCTCCTCAGTAATCCCAAAAATCTGGTCGGGGCTTCACAAATTGCCCTCTATCATCCCAAAAATTGGCGCTGATGGCCCCAAAAAAGCATGGCTTGGCCCCAAAAATCGTATCGAAACCCGACAAATAGCAAGACTGAGCCCCCAAATTCAGGTAATACTTGCGGCAAATATATGCCCGAGCCAGGAAAATCGCTCCGCATCACCAAACATACCACCTGATGCCTTCAATAATCGCGCACAGAAAAATAAGTATCGGAACTTGAAAAAAATCGGGCGGGACACAAAATATGTCGCCGAGGGCCTAAAGAATAACAGGCCGGGACTCGGACATTACAAAATTCAACAGTCACAAAAACTTGTCCAGCCCCCCCCCCCCCCCCAAAAAAGAAGAGGAAAAGAAACTGGCGTCGGATCCATCAGGAAACACGCACCCTAGCCTGAAAAATCGCACAAAGACCTCGAGGAATTATACCGGAGCTCTCTAAATCGTGTTGGGGGTCCCACAAATGTGCCTTAAAATAGCACAGCAGGACCCTAAGAACACAACGGTAGGCCAGAAATGCATGTGCTCCACAATGCGCACCCATTCTTACCGAAAGTGGCACGGGCTAACAAGTTGCATTGCAGTTCTAAATAAACACCCCGGGAACTCTAAGAAACATAGCAGAAGCCCCAAAAGCACACCGGGGCCATGAGATCCACTGGGGACTTAAAACAACTGGTTCTTCCCTCAGAAACCGACCTAGTCTTAAAAAATGAACAAAGATTCCGGGCACTAAGTAAACACATCGGGTCTTTGAAAACGCGCCGTTTCCTCAAAAATACCGCCGCTACACAACAAAAGGAGCAACAGAACTGATTAAAAAATCGGGGTTGGAAAATGTTGTCGGCCCTTGACAAAAATTGGCTTGAGCCCTAAGGTATGTCCGAAGACGAAGAAAAACGCAACAGTTCTGAAAAAAATAACACCTAGTTAGGGTCTCGATTCGGTAGCCTATTTGGGAGAGTAATTAAACAACAACAGGAGGTGCATCAAGACTCAGCGTGAATCCAGATTTAGTGAATCCAAATCCAGCGTGAATCCAGATAACCACCAGAGAACACCAAATATAGCACAGGACTATCACGTGGCAGTAGATAGGAAAGCATAGGGGGCCAGCAGAAGCCGGGAAATCACACGAATTGTAGTGCATGCACCTAATGCGCATTCGCACATCGTTTGTACACGTGCACGAACGTTATCATTTTGGCGACAGGTGTTTTTAACTGGAAAGTGTGAAGTGTGAAAATGTGCATGATTGCAATTGCAAGTGTGATTAATTCCGCAGGTGTTATTTAAGCAATGTGAGGTTAATTATCGAAGGATACCAAAAGAAAAACATTCGAATTGGATGGGGAGTTGAATTGAAATCCGGTGACTCAGAAACGATGGTTGTAGATTGTTTGCTGATTTGTGGTTAGTTTCACATGATAATTAAACCGGTCACCGACTATTTTATTAAGAAAAGAGCCCCTTCGAAGCATAATGTTCGAAATTCTGGGACAGTTTAAACAATGGGGGTGAGTTGGGTCACACTAAATCGGTTTCCCCTCCCTAACTCCAACCTAGAGTAAACCCACTGACTTACACCAACCTTTCCATTGCTTTGCTGTTTTATGAGGACATATTTCGATGCAATGATGACAACCAAGTGCGGATATATGGTGTGGCACTGAGTGCATGCACCCCATCCATGGAAGGTGGTGTCACCCCGACCAGGTAAAGACGTCCCTCCGAGAAGGTTGGAGTGTACCCACTCGAATTTTTCAGCCAGATGTGCCCCTCTGAGAGAAAAAGGTGCCCGGTCCCGGCCCCTGGATATTCATGTGCCTACCAAAACGAAACTCTTGTAAGCGATGTTTACTGGTCGTTGTCATGTAAGCGATCAGTAAATATCTCATGATGAAGATAGCAAACCAGGTGAAGAAAGTCACGTCGGCTCTGTGCACAATCTGTGCATAATCTGACATATAGCACTCATAGTGATGTATCAGTTCATGGACATTATTCGGCTTGCATGCTCCAGATGACTGACACACATACAAGCACATCATGATGACTAGCTTTATGTTGTTTTCAGACACCCTGTACATTATCACTTGAATGCATGACTTGCAAGTTGCATCGCAACACATCTTCAAAATTACACGTTCTCGATTCCTCACCAATCAACTTCAAAACGCTACCGATAAACTGCGAACATCACATGTCAGCAAGTGTCGTCCGTATCACGTTTCTGTCTGGCTGGTAATTCATGGCGTCTCGGGCGAATACTTTACGGGCGCATTCTCGGCCGGTTCAGTACGGCTGCGACAGAGGACGACCATGTAGCACATGATCTAACTGCGGCCGGGGGCGGCGGCGGATATTGGACGGCCGGCCGTTCAGCGCTCTCGGCCCGAATTGGCACTCCGGGCCGGCGTAATCCGCCGCAAGCCAGCGCGAGATTATCCGGCACGGCTCGTCCGCGGATCGCCGGCGAGCGGCTCTCCAGCGACGGCCGGACATAACACGGAAGTAGAGGACTGGTGCACCTCTGCACGTGCATGTATCTGACCGTGGGCGGGTGCGTCATCTCGCCATCCCGTTCGCTGCCAGTGTACCAATGGGATATATTTGTGTGTGTGTGTAAATGAATTATAACAGCCTGCCACCGTATGGTGATGTCGGCTGTTTACGTTTTTGAAGTCGGTTGGAGGTGGTGGTCCGGACGGTGCCTGGTAGTGGTTGGGGAGGGGTTGGGGGGTCATCGCCTTTGGTGTTAACATTGCAAACATACATGGTTGTCAGGGATATATGAATATGATGTTTATATATATACATATATACAGGTTGTGCGTCTCAGACGCACAACCTGTACAAATCACTGGACACTGAACATGTATGCCATCTGATGTATGTATGCCATGTATATATGCATGTATATATACATCTGATGTATGTATGCACTGAACATGTATGCCATCATATGAACATTGATGCCATCTATGCCATTTGCTGCCATTTCCCGTCATTTTTTATGATATCTGGCACAAAAACCCATCTTCAAATGCAAAAATCAATTTTTGACTTACTGACAAATAGCATGACTGGCTGGAATTATATCTACGAAACAGAATACAGCGAGTACAGATCGATGATGCTTTTTCAACGACCCAACTTATAAATATGCATGTCCGCAAGGTTCTGTCCTATGACCCTTATGATCACTAATGTACCTTGATTGAACTTTCAAAACGCACAACAGATGACATTCCCTTATTCCCTGATGACATTTTGCTGTATGCCTCTCACAAGACTACCATCCTTGACGCTGCGCAGCGGACACTTCAACGCGACTTAGACGAGATGCATACATATGATCAAGAATGGGCAATCACCTTCAATAATCCGAAAGCAATTCAAGAAACGTTTTTGCACAAAAGTCAGCATAGGCCGCCAGATCTAATATTTGGAGGCAATAACGTGCATGACATACATACCCGTTTTGAATTCACCCTCTCCCAAGATCTTCATTTTCACGAACATAGATAAAAAAATTGCAAAAAACGTTAACAGAACACCTGGTTCACTGTATCCTTTTGCATAATATATATCCAGATAGATTATAGATCAAATGCAACAACATACATCAGACCTCACATTGACTACTGTGATGTTATTTGTATATATTGTATGTGATGCATATATGGACAAGTTGCAATCCAAAACGCAACACAATTAGATGCTCTACATGTCAAACCAGGACGACGAGTAACTGCGACACTCTTTTAAATCACCTACTGACAAAATTTGACTCGTCCTGTGGTGGAACTCACAATATTCCAGACGACATACATGCAAGCTGACACTTTATCATCAATTAGACGACTCAGAACAGAACACACCATACTATATCAGGACTATCATACCTCAAACAGGAGTGAACGATATAGGAAGGGAGCATCGTAACACCAACCACCGCACAGTAACTACAAACCATACATCATCCTCAACAAAGTCGTTCTTCCAAGCTACTTGACATCTCTGGAACAGCCTAAGCCATCACCCAAACATCTCCTTTAAAAAAGAAGTGATAGTACCAGAGTAGCGCCGATTACCTGCGCTTACGCGGTCCACGTTACCTGCAGCAGCCCGACCATTTCCTGGCCGGCGCAAGCGGCCAACAGTCACGTGACATTTTCGTGGCACTTGCAGCCGACAGTACACCGAAAGACTGGACCAATCAAGCTAGCAGCCCTGAATAATTCAGGCGTCATTCAAATCGGTTTAGTTGCACTCCACTCTATCAGGCGTTGTACAATGACACCGCGGCGGCCGGAGTAGACCACGATTTTGCCTCCGATGTGGGCTCCCGGGCGGCCGGGGAGCTTCCACCAAAACACCTCGGCCGTCGGTGTCGCTATTGATTGATTGATTAATGATTCCAGCATGGGGTGGCTCGAGTACAAGGTCACCGGCGCACATTGCCACGGCCACAGTAGTGCCGGCGATAGCCATGTGGTGTTGTGACCACAGGTGCGTTTGTGGCAACAGCCAGAATGTGGGAAGATGTCCTGCTTTGCCTGCACACTCTGGATCTAGTTATGCAGCGACCGATGGGAGTCGCATCCACATCCTGGACCTAGTTATGCACCTACCCACAGGCGTAGCAGCCACACCCTGGACTTCGGTGTGTTCTGCAGGTGCTGAGGTTAGACTGAGTGGCAACAGGCACATGCCGGCGGCGCTGTCCTACCCTGACACCATTATCCTGCCGTGTCGGTGTGGTGTCAGGTCAGATTGCTGTCAGGATATGGTGCTGCACTGACACCATTATCATGCCGTGTCGGTGTGGTGTCAGGTCGGAATGCTGTCAGGATATGGTGCTGCCCTGACACCATTCTACTGCCGTGTCTGTGTGTGTTCTGCAGCTGGCGAGGGTAGGGCAGATTGACAACAGCCGTGTCGGTGTGCATTGTTTGGTCGACAGCAGGAGGACCGTCAGCAAGGCGTAGTATGCACAAACTGACAGTCTGATATCTCACAGGCATCTCTAACAGACACAGGACCTTGGAGGGTTCTGTTGTCAGAGGACTCTGTTGTCAGAAGATCCCGTTGTCACCTGGTGAGGCTTCGAATGACCCTGGAGGGTTCTGTTGACAGAGGACCCTGTTGTCAGAGGATCCTGTTGTCACTTGGTGAGGTGTCGGAGGACCCTGGAGGGTTATTGTCAGAGGACTCTGTTGCCGGAGGGCCCTGTCGGCGGATCCTGATTGTCACGTCAGTGGCCCACTGCCGCTCGGCCGAGAAGTAATTGGACACGAGAGATCGATTCCGGCGTGCGATAGCATCTGTTTGTTTGAAGGTAAAAAAGCAAGAGCCTGTCGGTCGGCCCACGCAGTCTGAAATATGAGTTGAAGGAGCCAGCGGCGGAAGTGTGAAGGCCAGGGCGGCAGCCTGTGTGTCGGTCTGTGTGTCGATCTGTGTGTCGGTCTGTGTGTCGGTCTGTGTGTCGGTCTGTGTGGAGGTCTGTGTGGAGGTCTGTGTGGAGGTCTGTGTGGAGGTCTGTGTGGAGGCCTGTGTGGAGGTCTGTGTGGAGGTCTGTGTGGAGGTCTGTGTGGAGGACTGGGCGGCAGTCTGTATGGAGGTCTGTGTGGAGGCTTAGGCCTGTGTGGAGGCCTGAGGGGCAGTCTGTGCGTCGGTCTGTGTGGAGGTCTGTGTGGAGGCCCGAGGGGCAGTCTGTGCGGCGGCCTGTGTGGAGGACTGGGCGGCAGTCTGTGCGTCGGCATGTGTTGAGTCCGGCATGGTTGCGTTGGCAAGGCCCGGCGACGTGTGCAGATAGGTTCCTCAGTCGCCGCGAGATGGCACCTTCAAGTTGCGTGCCTCGCGAGCACGACTACACGAAGGATCCATTGTGTAGTAGATCCTCTGGAGATGTCACCAAGTTTGGCTCCATGGAGTGAATGGTTAACATGTGTGGTGAGATCAAATCCAAAATATTTGGGGAAAAGCATGTAATTTATGTCGCGAATGTTGTCGTATGCATACGACAATTATCAGATCTGATGGACTAGCTCGGTACGAATTGGTTTGAAAGAGACTGAACAGAAATTGTGCTGCTAATTAACTTGCTGGATTTGTCTTGTTGAAACACAACCTAATTTTTAGGTAAGTGTCTGTTGTGCGTCATCCGGCTGGTCGGCTGAGAGGCGATGTCGCGCACCGAGGTATATTGAGCACGAATTCCCTGAGCACACTGCCCGCCCCGCTCCCTCGACACAACATACGAACTACCCTCGAGGAGCGTGCAATGGAACGTAGCGGCCAGTCGGCAATTAGCATTGGTGGCTGGTACACACCGGGCAGCAGTCAATCACGAGCCAGGGCCGGGGCTGGTCACAGGGCGGCACCTGGCGCCCACGGCACCAGACGGCGGTCAACGGCCGCCGCGGCGGTGTTCCGGCTCTGGCCACGTGATCACCAATCGGCGGTTAGGCTGTGCCGCCAAGCCGATCGGGCGTGCTTACAGCATATCCTCCCCCTCTTCGAAACTGCTGGCGAAGAAGTCCTAGACGTGGTCGTAGTCCAGCCGATCCGGAGACTTTCGCTGACGAGTGCCTCGTCCTGGAGGCAGCGGGAGCTGGAACCGGACACGCCGAGGTACTCGGCCTCGAGACTCTGGCAGCGTCGACGTGTTCGAAGACTCTTGCTTAGGCTGGAGTGATTGTTGGATGAAACGACGGTTTCTCCACAGAACTCGGCCACTGGGCAGTTTGACCAGGTAGTCTCTATGGTATCCAACGCCGACGATGTTGCCGACCTTGTCCCAGCGTTTGTTTGCCAGGTGTTGCAGTCGGACATGCACACCTATTTTGAGTGGCATCAGAGCATGCACAGATGCGTTGTTGCATCTGATGAAGAGTCTTCGCAGCCCTGGAATCACATTCCTCAGCTTGCCGCTGCCACTCGGCAGAAGACGTGCTGCGATGAGCTGGGACGCAGGATGGCGGATGGGATTGCAGAATACAACTTTCGCTGGCGACCGACCGTCAGCTCGAGGCGTATTCCCCAGTTCTAGAAGCCTCTCATCGTCGATAGAGCCGTTGGATGTAGTCTTGGAACCTAAATGCTTCATCGCCTTCACAGCGGCTTCAAAATGTTCATCTGATTGAGGGTGGTATGAGGTAGACATTACATGTCACACACCCCAGCGCTTGAGAAAGGTGGCGACCTCCCGGCTCTTCTATTGCGGCCCTCCGTCTGTCCGCAGTCTGTCGGGAACTCCCAGACTGACGAAGACCTCTTGGAGGGCTTTGATGACTTGTCGGCTTGTGGTGTCCCCACGAGGAAACTGGAATAATACTGGTCAGTCGGATAGTCTGTCCACGTAGACCAGTAATTCTCTCCGAGCGTGCGAGAAAATGTCTGACGAAATATCTAAGAAGACTCTTGATGGTGCAGCATCACTCACCATCAGCTCTTGCGGCAGACTGGGATGGCGTTCCTGATAGGTACTGCAGTTGCCGACGATGTTCACGATGTCGCTGTCGATTGCGGGCCACCAGACGGTTTGACGGGCCCGCCGTTTGGTGCGCTCGATTCCTTGATGGGCATCGTGAAGCGCATTTAAGGACTGCTTCCGAAAAGCCTTCGGGATAAGAATGCGGTAACCCTTCATGAACAGACTATCGTGAAAAGAAAGTTCATGACGAACATTCCAAAATGGAAGTAGAAGATGAGGCAGCTGCTCCTTGGCTGAGAGGAAGCCCTTAGTGACGGCAGCGAGCAGAAGCTGGTAACTGTTATCGCCCTGTGCCGTCTTCCTAAGATCATCAAGTCGAGGATCTGGTAGATGAGTCAGCATCTGTCGGGTTGAAACCTCGCGGATGGTGACGATCGATGCCAGGTGGACGTGGTTTTCCACAGCCTGAATGAGCTGGCTGTCCTCGGTAGTTAGTCAGCTCATCAACAGGAGCCCGGGAGAGTGAGTCTGTGATGACATGGTCCTTCCATTTTTTCAAGACAGCCGTGTAGTTGTAGAGAGCGATCTTCCCTTTCAGTATCTGGAGACGCGGATTTTCAGCGGCATCAATGCCATGGTCGTTCGAGATCGTTATCAGTGGCTGATGATCTATGACAACTCGGAAGTGCTGCAGTCCTTGCAGGAAGATACGGCATTTCTTCAGAGCCCATACAAGTGCCAGAAGCTCCAGCTCCGCCATTGCATAACGCGATTCAGTATCGGAGAGGAATCTGGAACCACATTGCACCAGCCGCCAGCGTTCGCCATGCTGCTGTAGCAAGGCGTATTCAAGACCCTTTAGCATTGCAGCGTCGGTCTGGAGAACGGTGGCTAGTCCTGGGTCGTAATGTGCAAGTTCAGGTGGTGATGAAAGCACTTTCTTGACAGCATTGAAGGCTACCTGATGATCCGGAGTCCAGATTAACGCGTTGTAGGGCTTCAGTGGACCACGGAGGGAGTCGACAGCAGAAGACATATCAGTGGATAAATCACCTAGCTGCTGCACAAGGCCCATGAAGGATCTAAGCTCAGTGATGTCTGTTGGTGCTCGGGACACTAAGTTTCTTCTGGTGTAAATTGTTCGCTCGCATCCACGATCGGGCCACGGCGTTAACAATCCTAAAACTGCCAACGCAGCCATTAATCTCCTCATGTGTGGCAATGAACTGGGATCCAATCGCTCTCCAGAACTTTTTGCTCTATCCGACGGCGAGCGCCGACGTCACCTCCCACCTCGGAAGATGACATTTCTCATCAACATGAACTACGCTTGAGTTTGAGACTAGGTCGTTCGTGAGATCGATACGATGTTCTCACGCACTCACTCACGCACGCACGCACCCTCCACTGAGTCCCCAATGCATGCGCAAGCTGATGGTATCCACATATCAGGACCATGGGTGGATAATGGTATTCTTTTGAAGGTGCTTATGCACCCCCGAAGCCTGCAAACTATGCCTGACGTTTGACCTAGAACCCTGCTGGAAAGCATTCGTGAAATTGTTGCAAGGCCTGCTGCAAGCAGTGGGAAAGGACCTCTGAAGATAGAAACAAAGTGAACTATTAACAACACCCCTGAAGATGCATGCACCAATCTGCCAATGATGAGGACTTATCGGAGTGGACATGTGCTCTTATCTGCCAATGATGAGGACGGGTCGGAGTGAACATGTTCTCATGTGAAATGTGTGATTAGCCTAAACTGCGGTAGCTCTACCGCAGTTCAGGTTTAACTACACATTTGTCATGCTGCTGTGGAAGTATTTTAGACAAATAGCGCGATTGTAAGGGAAACATCAATGCGTATGAGCGTGAAACCATCAACGTATGTGCCTTTTATTTGCAGGACAAATATATACTACTATGAAGCGCCATTAGGAACGCTAGACGAGTAACGGCATCATTAGCACTGCAATTTGAAGCAAATTACTAAATTAGAAAGCCGGTTATATATATGTATGTGTGTGTGTGCATGTGTGTGTGTGTGTGTGTGTGTGTGTGTGTGTGTGTGTGTGTGTGTGTGTGTGTGTGTGTGTGTGTGTGTGTGTGTGTGTGTATGTGTGTGTGTTTGTGTGTGTGTGTCTATGTGTTTGTGTGTGTGTGTGTGCAGTTGAGTTTGTCCAGTCTGCCACCGTGTGGCCGGTTATCTAGTTTACTCTCGTATGAATAAAATAATGACCTAATTTTTATTTCATTGAAATGGTTTCTTTTCAATACGCTTAGGTTTTCTATGCGTGGTGACATAACATACTTTCATCAAAAGTACGTCATTGTCTTTCTTTCTTACCGTCGTGAAACAGAGGTCTCCTGACTGCTTCTCATAATCTCGTGCAGCCATTATGGCCTTGAACGCTGCGACAGAAAGAAAGCGTTTTATGTTTCACACACGCGACCGTGAGGTCGGACTGAGCTGGTCCGGGCCACGCCGAGCTGGACCGGACCGGATCGTGACGAGGCGGACCTAGCTGGCTCGATGTGCACCGAGCCAGGCCGGGCCAGACCGAACCGAGCTGGGAAGAGCCGGGCCAAGCCGAACCGGAGTGAATTTCTGTCGTATATGCAATGGAGTACTCTCGCTCTTGCTTCGCGCTCGCGCGCAACAATGCCAGCAATCTAGGAAACAAATGTCCAGCACATAACGCATAATATATCCGAGCATCTCAATGCCCGATAACTCATGTCAGGCCCAGTTATTGAGAACACAACCATTATATTTAATCAGACGATACTCCACCCGAGCTCATTACCCCAGTCTGGTTTTGCCCGTCCCAGAAGTTAATGTTGCTTTTGGTCTCTAGGAATTATTGCGACTCGTGATGACCTGGTAAGCCTTAACCTGCCCAGTCACGGTGCTGGGTCATTTTTATATACCCCTAAGTGTTTCCGCAGATAGTGAAAACACGGCGCACGGCAGTACGAAGAAATTTAACACATCTTTTCCAACATCAAGTTGACATATACCGTGAAAATTTTGAGGTCATGTCATCTACGGGCTCCGAGTTAGTCAAGGTGAAATGAGGTAGCATCCCCCCAAAAAAGTTAAACCAGTTGTCACCCTTTAACTCACAAATATTTTGTAGTGAAGCTTTTAGCGTTTGTTTATCTTTAGGATGGAAGAAAACGTGTTCGAAGGTTCTTTTAAAGCTTTTCATGAATTATTTGTTTTAGCATATTTACGCATTGGGGCTAAAATCGAAAATTAGCGCTGAAGTAAGCACTTTTATGAGGTTAAGTTGACTTAAAACAACGTTTTCCGGTACGGTCTACTCATCATAAAAATATACACTCAAGTAGCCTGCAAAATGAACGTTTTGTACAATTCCAGAATTGACTTTTTTTCGGTGCGCAAACATTTTGGGGCCATGGTCGAATCAATCATCCTTTTCGGATTCCAAACAAATTTGTTCTTACAGTCTCCCGAAAAATTAACTCACTAGAGCCAAAAACAGGACGTCAGTCGTGATCCCATCGACACTAGCGACATCGCTTTTTGAGGGAAGGAAGTGTTGGGGATGATTTTAGGACTCAAGTCATCGAGCGCTTTCCCCCATGACACCATTTTTATCATGCAATGCTTAGTTTGGAGATTAGAGGGGGCATAAAAGGACCCCCTGACAGGGTGTGAGGGTCGGTCAGGAAAGCTGGCGCGGGTTAAGTAGATCGCCTGATCGCATATGACAACGATGCTATTGAAACGCTTTACGTCTTGCTTGCTGCGTCTTAGTGAAAAGGTTACTGGATATATTCTTATAATACCAGAGGAAGCATGGCTCCTGTCTTCCACTACTGAAACTTTCCGTCTATCCATATCCCAGGCCTATTCCATCCCACGTTCAGGGGCAAGAGCGCTCGCTCATGTTCGTGGTCAGGGGCGCCCAGCTCCGCGGTCCGAGCAGCCGGAAGCCAAAACATCTGCCGAAGACCGGGGTGGCCGGTGACCTCGGACTGGGTCGATGGCGCGAATGAGTTGTCCGTGCCGGGTGGGAGGCAGGCAGCCGGACAGACGGCACCCGCGCGCCTCCGGCCACTCGGCCGCCGCCCGGCTGCCCAATAATTCACACCTCCGCCGAAGCGTTCTCGCCGTCGCCGCACTTTCCGATTCATGCTCGGCTCGTGCGGACAGTTTCATCGGTGAATTTTTCAACGCGTCTCCAATGGATCTGCCCACGGATCGGCTCGAGGATTTTGGTGGTGTATTGGATACCCGACCCGTGGCGTTCCGCTGGATCGGAACGTAACCGGCGGTACACGTTAGGCGAGCCGAGCGAAACAAGGTGTGTCTAAGCGACTTAATGTAGACATATCAGGAGCTGCATTTTCAGCCCGGCTGGCTCTGAATGCCACCAGTTGAAATGCAGATGCTGATTGTTCTCTCCACGAACCCACTACCGCGGAGGAGAGATCAAACAATTACATGCATGCCGTGGCATGATATGGCATGTCGCTCCCAGTCCTGCCAATGTGGAAGCGCCACTGTCGCCAATGTGGAAGCGCCACTGTCGCCAAAGTGGAAGCACCACAGTCTGGCAGTGTGGAGGCACCACATTTTTGGACAACACAGCAATATGCACACGAGTTAAAATATCCCTTATAGAACATCAGCTACCAATGTTTCTGGTGATTTTCGAGCCAGCCACACAGGCAGGTGGTCAGGGGGTCATTCGCATCCCCGACAAGTGAGCGGACTTCTTTTGGCGTCAGTGACATGAACCTATTAACCAACTGGACCTATTATTTGTGGACGTTCGTCTGCAATGCACATGCTGATGCATACATATACACGAGGGAATATACACGACAGATGTTTCAATACTTGGTATCCTTACGGGGCAGTCTTGTCCACTCGCCTGCTCTCAGTTTCCCCGTCGTAGCTTGTCGTGCAGACGACCCAGCTATCCAGGTTTCTCTAGTTCGGTGACCAGGGGACTGTTGCGGCGGCACGAGGCGAGGCCGTGCCGTCGGGGCATGCCACCGGGCCGAGCCATCGATCCGAAGACTGTTCGAAGGCAGGTCACGCCCGTGAGCCGCCCGTGAGCCTGATGCCGCGACCGCTGGTCGGCTCCCGCTAATCCTGCGGCGCAGCAGGTACATCACACTGCCCAGCTACTGCCACCTCCTGCTGCACTACCCAGCTACTGCCACCTCCTGCTGCACTGCCCAGTTACTGCCACCTCCTGCGGCACAGCAGGTACATCACACTGCCCAGCTACTGCCACCTCCTGCTGCACTGCCCAGTTACTGCCACCTCCTGCGGCACAGCAGGTACATCACACTGCCCAGCTACTGCCACCTCCTGCTGCACTGCACAGTTACTGCCACCTCCTGCTACACTGCACCACACTGCACTACTGCCACCTCCTGCTGCACTGCCCAGTTACTGCCACCTCCTGCGGCACAGCAGGTACATCACACTGCCCAGCTACTGCCACCTCCTGCTGCACTACACAGTTAATGCCACCACCTGCTACACTCTCCAGCTACTGCCACCTCCTGCTGCACTACACAGTTAATGCCACCACCTGCTACACTCTCCAGCTACTGCCACCTCCTGCTGCACACAGCCCAGTTATTGCCACCTCCTGCCACACTCCGCAGTTACTGCCACCTCCTGCTGCACTCCCCAGCTACTGCCACCTTCTGGGTAGGAGCCGGCGGACCAAGTCTGCTGGGTCGAGAACACCTTGGGCGCCCACACTTGAAGCAAACACAGCGATCGATCTCATTGCCGAGTCTGTCTGACGTCATCCTCCGACTATGCCGCCGGATCAGACTGACGTCTGCTGACGTCTATTCACAGAGTCGGTCTCTGACGTCAGCTGACTACGTCACAGAGTCGGTCTCTGACGTCGCCCAACTGACTACGTCACATAATCGGTCGGACGTCAGCCAACGGACGACGTCATAAAGTCGCATTCCACTACGAACAGATAGCACACCTTTTTCACACGGTTGGAAGACCATACATCACGCTTTAAAAACCATTCAGTTTACTCGGAGATTCCAATGCTCACAGTCCAACTTGAGCTATAACAAGTACACACGCAGATAGATAAGTACTACCGGATGTATTGTTGATCACATTTTAGACCGACACCATTTATTCATTTTAAGACTGGGGTGCCTATATATTATCGCATCGGACACAACATACAAACTGCAATTGGTTTCTTAGTCTGATCTCCAGCTCTGGTAAACGCTTTCCATTGGACGATAGACACCGACATTCATGATAGCGATCACTATCCAATTAAATTGATGCTCGCCTTTCCGACAGCGGCCGATACCACACCAAGTTTTATCTCTCGCTCGAAAATTTCGATTGATTTGATTTGATTTGACAAAATGATTTGACAAGATTTGACAAAATGTCAGGAATTTTCACATATGCAATACAATTCAGACATATATCCTGTCCAAAGCATCATCTTATCCACATACACTTTTAGAAGCAGCATCTGCGGCAATTCAACTGACAAAAACTTTCACAAAAAGAACATCAGTTCCTTTGCGTTGTATGCAATTTGCACACCCCATTGCGGCAAGAAATAGAGCATTTAGAAAATACTTACGCTACCCGGATCCACAAAACATGATGTATCGAAACCATGAATATGCTAGAACACGCCGTATCATACGTTATGTTAACGCCGTGCATGGGCTGAATATCTTCAACAACTCGCTTTCTAAAAAAAATCAGGGAAATCGCGGGATTAATCTCACGTTTGTCTAGATGCTTCCGATTTAAATCATTCCGGGCCACGAAAATCAAAATCTGAAGTGCCACTACTGCAGGACCACAAGCAGCAATAAACAGTACAGCTGAAAACATGACCTACAACAGCTCCAACGCCAACTACATACCTGGCTTTATAACAAATGCACGAACCACTTCCCCGACCAACTTCACGCTATTTCATTCCGACAATACTGAAACATTCAATGCTCTTTTTCAATTTTCGGAACTGGAGAATGCCATTTCGTTCGCCGATGACACTTCCGTACGACCTAACGAATTGCACTTTTCCTGAAGTTTACTTGACCATACCGAGCATTGCATCTGATGAACATTTAATTCATTGTGGTCAACTCATGTCTTCCCCGAGGCTTGAAAGAAAGCTCTCATAATCCTTTTCCAAAACTTGACGAAGACCACAGAGATTTGCGATATTTTCGGCCCTTTGCAGTAACCAGTTGTTGCCTAAGAAAACTCTTTGACCGAATGGTTATTGAAATATCGAACTGGCACCTGGGCACAAGTCTCTAGTATTTCAAATGCAATGTGATTCTCGTCTAGGACGCAGCACTGCTGATCATCTTATTAGCCTGGAGACAGACTTGATGACAATGATATTACTTGGTTACATGAAAGCACCTGCACACTGTCGCAGTTTTTGGGCATTATGGAAACTTATGGTGGGGTTTTAAAAACCTCGGCGCTGTTCAAAACCGGGGGTGAAAGCAGCTCCATTAACCCGGGGTGAAAGTACACTTGGCTCATTATTTAACTCGTTTGGTGTTCGTTCCTTCCAACCCAGGTACCGGTGAGCCACCTATTCTATATTGTATGCAGAGCGGTGTTGCCACAAGGGAGCTGTATATCACCAGTTTGATGTAGCGCCATCATTAATGGCCTTTCCACCGACATGCCTGTAAATTGATCATGTTCCCCTTACCGCTGACGACAGAGCAATTAGGTGCTATTTCACGAAAACCACCCACGCACACGTTCCTGGAACTTCTCCCATATTTACATGGCGATTATTTCGGTCCAGTGGAAAACGAACATGCCTTAGCATAGCTTCTCAAGTCAAAACATTTTCTGCGCCCCGTCATGACACTCTTCCACTCAGCATTGCTCTTCCTCCACCCACTACTCCACCACGACAGATGGCCAAGCGATGCATTTTTGTGCGATGATAACGTCAAAGCCCAAATCTTGTTCAGAATAGTCCAGGGGAAAAATCCACCAATTCTGGTCTCGCTATCGTCATGTTCCTTTTGTTTTTACCGACTCCTCTAAGGATGTAAACTTCACGGGAAATGCAATTGTTTCGGGGGCCCGCAAAAACAAATTTATTTCCAGACGAATTCCTTCAATTTTCATAGCCCAATTGCATGCCATCCTCATTGCCTTCCGTTTTATCCGCAGTCGTTCCCCCTGTCAGCTCATGTAAAGTGGCGTACGTTGTTCGGACTACAAGTCAGTTTTGTGATCCTCTTTTCACTCGATTTTTCGCATCATTGCCATTTCCATTTGTGAAATAGTAGACACACTTCATCTAATGGGCGTGAAGGTTCGTTTCTTGTGGGCGCTTAGTCACTGTTACATCCCAGGAAACGAGGAAGCAAACCAACTTACAAAATCATCATTGCAGGTATGAATGTTGTAAAATGTTGATATGAATGTTGATCAAAATGTTGTAGCTCACATAGATTGTACAGCATCAATACGTGAACACGACCGAGCTTCAGCGTTTTTGGAACAGAGCCTGGATTCAGAACACAAACCATACACAATTAATGACTCGTCAAACCTGGTGTCGATACCTGGAGATCATCTTTTGGGGCAAACCCACATGAAGAAAGGGTCCTCTCGCGGTTCCACATAGAACATACCTCTCTTGGCACATCGATATGTGTATAATGCTTCATGCCCATCGTGCAACACCCATCTTACCGTTGCGCATATCCTTCAATGTTAGTTCTTGAAAAGCATTCACCGACCACTGCGGAGCACACAAAGTGTCTTTTTATTTGCCCACACTGCTGACGGACGACCATCCAGCTATTGTAAAACGGCCTTTCGTTTTCCTCCGAAAACCAACCTGTTCCAAGCTTAATAAACTGCGAACGCTTATTCTTTTTTCATTGCCAGTGAATCGGTCTGAGCGGGCCGGAATGTATTTTCCCGTAAAACGCAATGGTGATGGGAAGGGAGGTCTAACCCAGTGCCGGCCCCATCCTGGATAGGCAAGCTTCATTCTGATCGCTGCGCATTACCGTTACCGTGGCGCATTACCATTACCGCGGCGCATTACCTTTACCGTGGCGCATTACCGTTACCGTGGCGCATTACCGTTACCGTGGCGCATTACCGTTACCGTGGCGCATTACCATTACCGCGGCGCATTACCGTTACCGTGGCGCATTACCGTTACCGTGGCGCATTACCGTTACCGCGGCGCATTACCGTTACCGTGGCGCATTACCGTTACCGTGGCGCATTACCATTACCGGAGCGCGTTGCCGTTACCATGGCGAATTGCCGTTACCGTGGCGTATTTCCATTAATGTTTTGGTCGGTACTCCCCACTTTAGGTCTGATGGAGGCCAACTGTGCCTACCTCATGTTGCGCTACATGTCTGGCACGCTGGCCGACCATGTACCAATTACCGGAACGAACCGCTCCCGAGCCATGCCGTCCTCTTCCAGCCGCATGAACTGCCTACGGCCCTGCACTATGCATATACATACATTTCGCAAAGGGATGGAGATTAAAGTATTTCGATGGAGGCGCCTCAACACATGTACATTCCCGGTCCATAAACTGACGGCGGGTTGCGACACCCGGCGGCTGGAATGGGCTCAGCTGTGTGGTATAAATTAATGTTGTCTCTTCATTTTCCTGTGGCGCGACTCCTTCACGAGCATGGAGAATTCCGGGCAAATTTTACATGACGTATAACCCACCGGTAAAATTGCACACTTGTTAGGGTTTCAGGCTACTGCTGAACGGTTCCTTCAGCAAGTTGAGAACCGCTTCAGGCTATTGCTCAACTGCCGCTGAACTCAGCGGCAGTTGAGAGTGGCCGAGCCGTGATGCGCCGCTGATGACTGTGCTGTTGCCAGTGCCAGCTGCTCACCAGGACCGCGCGGATGCTGTGCAACACGGAGCTGTGCACGGCGGCCAATTACAAAGCTTCCATTTGCTTCCATCATTAGCCAGCGCCGTTAACCCTCCCATAACCGTAGCTTTCTCTTATCTTTGCAGTGCGGGAGGGACACTGAGACTTCCTCCCCACCAACTTCTGCTACAGGCTATATAGAGAGAAGCCATAGAAGTCGTGATGTCCTTGGGCATTCGATGTCCCTCAGAGCACTTCTGTCTGTGTCTTTTGGTTGACTGTTTAAGTCGGGTCAGATATATTACTCTGGGAGTGTCGTTCATCATCCGGTCGCCTCCGTAGTTTTCGGATACTAGTCATGAAGGAAATGCGGTTCCATGGCTCAATACCAATTATATGCAATCTCAGGAAGGGTCAAATACGACGCTGCCGAGCTCAAGGTGGCCAATGAAGTTAAGGTCAAGTATCAGAAAACGGGTGATGAATTGTTGAAGCTAACCACTTTTTGAATGCATTTAGCTGAGGAAATGGCAATCGGTCACACTAATATTAATTAAAGCTGTCTGATGAATCTCTTCCTATTCCTCCTCCCCAAAATGAAAGCAACTCACTTCATCCAAGACTACCCATGTTTACAACCACCGTACATGGAAAAATAAAAAAGAACAGCCTGGTCAACAACAAAAGAAAACTTTGTGACCATGCTCAGGTTTCGAACGGAATGTACTCACAGCATTTTCCCAACAAATCCCGATTGAATTAGTTTTCCTTCGTCATAGTGTGCAGCTTGCTGTCCAAAGCTCCTGCGATGTCCTCTCGTTCTCTCGTAAAGTTTGTGCTTATATCTCCGTATGCTGACCTGACGTATGTTTTAAGTTTGAAACACTGTAG
The DNA here is from genome assembly GCA_034440575.1 of Imbricaverruca yamaguchii. Classification (NCBI taxonomy): domain Eukaryota; kingdom Metazoa; phylum Arthropoda; class Thecostraca; family Neoverrucidae; genus Imbricaverruca; species Imbricaverruca yamaguchii. The sequence continues at coordinate 52,904 of JAOTOL010001077.1, read as the reverse complement.
GCGTTGACAATTTGCTCCTTTGTGCGCTTCTATGTATGACTTGCTTCCATGTATGCTTCATTTTTTCAGTTTATTGAAATACATTCAGTGGTGAAAACACAGGCATCAAAGCGTTTGCGCAGCCCAAGTCTACGTTTGACCTGATGGCCAGAACTGAAGCCATTTTTTATTTCCCTACTTCTCTTTGATCATTTGACACACGCTCATCTTCGACGCTTGTCTACATCATCTTCAGTCGGTTCATGGGAAATATGTAAATGCACTTCTAAAAACCAATTTGAGACGAAAGCATGACGTGACGACGTTTACTAGCTCTGTGACCGAAAATTATATTAACTGGAAACTTCCATAAAGTGGGAGTCAGTTGTATGCCAGGAGTGCTTGTTAACTGTGGAATCATAGGTTAGTCATATTCAAAGTTACAAATCGATCTTATACATAGTTCAGTAGTTATCTTCAAAATATATGGCAGCCCCCAGCTAATCTGCGCACCGGTATATAGTAGTCTATAGTGCGGACACATGATCCAGACTATGGACTCAGGGACGGGACTTTGGACTCAGGGACGGGACTGTGGACACAGGATTAGGACTGCAGACACATGATCAGGACTGCAGACACATGATCAGGACTGCAGACTCAAGGATGGGACCATGGACACAGGATCAGGACTGCAGACACATGATCAGGACTGCAGACACATGATCAGGACTGCAGACACATGATCAGGACTGCAGACACATGATCAGGACTGTAGACACATGATCAAGACTGCAGACACATGATCAAGACTGCAGACACATGATCAGGACTGCAGACACATGATGAGGACTGCAGACACATGATCATAATCAGGACTGCAGACACATGATCAGGACTGCAGACACATGATCAGGACTGCAGACACATGATCAGGACTGCAGACACATGATCAGGACTGCAGACACATGATCAGGACTGCAGCACATAATCAGGACTGTAGACACACGATCAGGACTGCAGACACATGATCAGGACTGTAGACACATGATCAAGACTGCAGACACGTGATCAGGACTGCAGACACATGATCAGGACTGTAGACACATGATCAAGACTGCAGACACGTGATCAGGACTGCAGACACATGATCAGGACTGCAGATACATAATCAGGATTGCAGACACATTATCATGATCAGGACTGCAGACACATGGTCAAGACTGCAGATACTGGATCAGTATTGTCGATTCAGGATCAGGATGGTAGACACAGAATCAGACATCAAAGTCAGCGGAAAACCTGCGAACCTTCCGCCTCTTAGCTATCCTTGCATTCCGTACAGCAAACACATATTGCGTCAAATTGCGACGGAAATGCAAACTTTTTATAAATAAGTACTGCCGATTTCGACACTACGTTAAACTTTGAGAGTCAAAAACAATGGGAAGAGACTCAACGACAAGGAAATACACCGTAATCCATGAAGGGCAGAAGAACCATTACGCTCAGTAGGACAAGATATCAAGCACTGTAAGGTGCATTTTTTCCTCCTAGTATGTGAAAATATTTATGTGAAAAGGAATAGCTGGAACTAATTAAGTAAGATATCATTATGAGCCTGCTGCCATAAACCTCAGTATTATCCACTCTTATGGCAAGGCAGATACCAAATATTCAGATGGACTGTTCCTGAAGTCACCATACGTGGGCGCAGGGGTGGCTCAGGTATTGGGTGAGGGAGCAAGCCAATTTTTGAAAGAATTAATTATGGTTAACTCCATGGGGCCAATAGTTAAGATCCAAGAATATTGGGAGGGGATGGCTCCCCTCACCCCCACCCCGTTGCCACTACGCTTATAAACCCAAGGATCACATAGATTGCGCTTGTTAGTAGAACTTGTACGTGACATACTGTTTCCAAGAGATTCCATCCATTCGATGTCGTCTCTTGAATAATGCAATACAATGGCAGGTGTTTCCATACATTTCGTGCTAAAGGTCATCTAAGGATCACACGGGCCGGTCAGTTTCCACTTGAAACCACATTTGCACAGATCCTTTATGTTCTTTATCTACCCCTTATCTGTGTATGTTCGCATGAAGGAGTACTTGCCTTGACATGCCTCAGAATGCGTTCGGTATTCTGTGATGGGTAATTAATGCACGCTTCCCAGTTTGAGGTCGAATTTTGCTCACGGTTTATGCGCTTATGAAAGAGTATCTGCTTTGGCAAGCTTGATTGTGCGTTCGGTGTTCTGTGGCTGAAAATCGTAGAGGTTCACACCGTAAAGGCGCATGTCCCTGTCTGCAGATATTTCCATGTGTCGTCCCGGCGCCAGTGTCCTTGTCTCCAATTGTCTCCATGCGCCTTTGCGGTGTGACATTGTCCCTGTCTGCAGATTCCCTCACATGACGACATCACTGTCTCTTGATGTGTCTCAGCGACCGCGGGAAGGCTGGTGTCTCTGTCCTGGATGTCCCTGTGCTGTAATGTGCCTGCCTGTTGATGTCCCAATTGACGGCGGGCCTGCCCTCGAAGGGTCCCTATAATGGCATATACTTCTGCCTGCATCACTTTTCATGTGCGTATATGTCCATTTGTGTGAATATCCCCGTGTGAGCAAGCGTGCGAGAACACCCTCGTGTCGCGGAGGGGCAAACACCGCCAAATTTCCCCATATCACGGGCGTCTCTGTGCGACGCTGCCTGGTTTGGCAGGTTGACCCGGAGACCAGCCACCACCGCCAGACCTCCCTATATCGCGAGTGTTTCCGTGTGTGACACTGCCCCCTCCGGCAGGTTGACCCGGGGACCGGCCACCGCCGCCGTTGATGAGCGCTCTGCCTGACCGCCGACCATGGCTCCGAGCCGAGTTCTCATGAACAGCGCCGGCCGCCGCCATGTCAGGCAGCCCGCCGTGTCGGCTGCTGCTGCGGCTGCTGTGGCTGCTGTGGCTGCTGCTGTGCTGCTGGCCGTGCCGCGCGGCGGCCTGTCCGCAGCCGGCCTGTGAGTGCAAGTGGCGCGACGACCGGCAGACGGCCAGCTGCGAGAACGCCTCCCTGACGCGCGTGCCGACCGGACTCGCCGCCGGCACGCAGGTGCTGCGGCTGGACGGCAACCGGCTCAAGGTGCTGACGGCCGAGACGTTCGCCGGCCTCGGCCTGCTGCGCCTGCAGCGGCTGCACCTGGCGCGCTGCCGGCTCGGCCACATCGACCGGCGCGCGTTCGCCAACCTGGCCGAGCTGGTCGAGCTGGACCTGCGCCACAACGTGCTGCTGCTGGTGCCGGCCGACTCGCTGGCGCTGGTGCCCGGCCTGCGGCAGCTGCGGCTGGCGCAGAACCCGATCCAGCGGCTGGCGGCCGGCGTGTTCGCCGGCCTCGGCCAGCTGCTCACGCTCGACCTGAGCGGCTGCGAGGTGCGCGACGTGCACGCCGACGCGTTCGGCGGGCTGGCGCGGCTGCGCGAGCTGCGCCTCGACGGCAACCGGCTGACGACGCTGCCGGCCGGCGCGCTGGCGCCGCTGGCCGGCGTGCGCCAGCTCCACCTGCACGGCAACCCGTGGGCCTGCGACTGCCGCGTGCGGCCGCTCAAGCGATGGCTGGACCGCGTGCAGCCGGCGTTCGCCGGCCAGGCGACGTGCGCCGAGCCGCTGCGGCTGCGCGCGTCGCCGTTCGCCGCCATCCGGCTGGGCCAGTTCTCGTGCCCGCCGGCCATCCGGCAGGGCGCCGCGCACGTGACGGCGCTCGACGGCGACAACGTGACGCTCTCGTGCTCCGTGTCGGCGTCGCCCGAGGCGGCCGTCAGCTGGCTGTGGCGCGGCCGCGTCATCGTCAACGGCTCGACGGTGCACGACGCCGGCACCCGCTTCCACGTGTTCGACCACGGCCGCGAGCAGAAGACCAGCATCCTGACGGTGCAGCGCGTGCGCCACGCCACGGCCGGCAGGTACGTGTGCGAGGCGCGCAACTCGGCCGGCCGCGTCACGCGGCCCGTCACGGTGCACGTCACGTCGCGCGGCGACGTGACGCACGTGACGCTTCGGCTGGACCACGGCCTGGTGGTGGGCGCGCTCACCGCCGGCCTGCTGGGCAGCGTCGCCATCTGCGTGTGCGTGTGCGTGCTGTGCGCGCGGTGGCGGCGGGCGCCGGCTCGCCCGGCGACCAACCAGGCGCCGCCGCCGCCGTCGACCGGCCACGACAAGCCGGTCGACGCGACGCACCTGAACGGCGGCGGCCGCGGCTGCGGCGGCCCGCCGCCGGCCGCCGTGCACGCGGTGGTGAGCGTCGGCGACGGCGCCGCGTGTCGGGCCGAGACGTCGCTGCCGACAGCCGGGCGGCCGGCGGCCGCCGCCGACCGGCGGTGGCGGCTCGGCCGGTCGCCGCCGCCGTCACGGCCGGCCCGGCCGCCGCCGGCCGCCCGCCGGCCGGCCGGTCGATCGCCGCCCCTCGGGTCAGCCGGCCGGACAGACGGCGCGGCTCGCGGCGAAGACCAGGCCGCCTACTCGGACGACCTGCTGGTGCGCCGGGCGCGCTGGAGTCGCCACCAGGGCGGCAGCGGGCGGCGGCTCGAGTCGCGCGGGTGCGGCGGGCCGGCCGGCGGCGGTGCAGCCGGACGGGCGCCGCTGGCGGACGGCTACTGCACGGTGCCGCGCCGGGGCGAGAGGAGACGCAGGCCGGCGCGCGCCTGCAGGTCGCCACCCGACGACGATCTGTCGCACGGCTCGTCCGAGTCGACTCCCAGCACGTGCACGCCAGCCGAGCTGGCCGCCGCTCGATGTGGGCCAGCACGCCGCCCGCCGCCGAGTGGCGACCGAAACCGCTACCCCAGTCTGCCGACATCACCTGTCGATCGTCGCGACCGCTACCCCAGTCTGCCGACGTCACCTGTCGACCGTCGTGACCGCTACCCCAGCCTGCCCTCCTCGCCCTCGGACCACCGAGACCGCTACCCCAGTCTGCCCTCCTCTCCCACCGGCTGCCGAGACCGGCTCGCCCGCCTGCCGCCGTCGCCGGTGGCCGGCCGGGACCACTTCCCGAGTACGTCCTCCTCCCCCATCGGCCGCCGAGACCGGCTCGCCCGTCTGCCGCCGTCGCCGGTGGCCGGCCGGGACCACTTCCCTAGCACGCCCTCGTCGCCGGGGGGCACCGGCAGTCTGTACGCGAACAGCTCGCCGGCCGCCGGGACCGCCGCCGAGCGCCGGGGCCCCGCGCTGGAGCTGGACGAGTGCACCTACCACGCGGTCCAGTTGGACCGCTACCTGCAGGAGTACCGCACGCTCCAGGATCACCTCACCGCCATGAAGCACAACTGCCGCTCCCTGTCGGACGCCCGCGGCCGTCGACAGCACAAGACCGCCTCGTCGACGCCGACGCACGTCGGGCCGACGCCGGTGGTGCCCGAGCCGACCGAGCCGGCGCCGACGAGGCAGCTCAAGCCGATCCTCAAGAGCCACGAGACGGCGTCGGAGTCGGCCAGTCTGCCGCGACGCGCTCCACGCTTCGCGCCCGTCAACGATTACTTTTCGTACAGTGAAAGCTAGCCCCACACCTCCCGCCGGCGGTATGGAATGATGTTTCGATGGTGTGGTTTTGTTTGTCTTCAGGCTTCCAGAAGCTCCCGCTGTGTGTCAAACCTGGACACACAAATGTTAAGCGCAGATGTGAACACAGGAAGAAACGTTGTGTAATGCAAATGCATTGGGCTTGTGTCTCGGTGCGCGCTGTATGATTTTGAAGGACTACGAAAGGCGTAATGTTAGCCAGATTTACTTGAAATAATTGTATAAATGTCAAGATAGCACCGTTCCTAAATGGCATAGATGTTGAAGCGTTCTTAACTACGCATAACGTCTCCATGAACCGGATTTATGTGAAAATATTTGCTCAGATTGTAGGTATTGAGAGTGAAGTTGAGGGTGATAAGGGTATGTTTATTGCTAGTCTAGGAGTAAGTTCGTGGTGAAAATATACGGCCTACATATCAGTAGACAAATCTGTGTATTTTCCGACGCGTCGCGAAGTAGTCGGCTTAGCGAGCTGGTGAGCGTGCATGTGGTGACTACCTCAATATGATGTTTTCTGCTAGATTATGCCACTTCAAAACGTTGACTATGCTGTTGTGCACATACACGTTACTAAGGCCTAATGGGAGTGGAACAGAGCCAGTGGATGTTATTTCCATTTGAAGCAATATATGGGGCGGGCTGTATCCACGACATGGGTCGACGGAATTGCTGTAACAGATTAGTCTGATGCGACATAATTAGTCTAATGAGCTTATCTTTAGATAACTTATACCACTTAAACTTATACTACTCATCTTAAAAGTTTCAATTAATATATGTGTAACGCTCCGATTCTTAGGGCACCGTGGGTAGGCTCCGATCCACGACTCCGGGCTTCAGCTCCTGTATTTGCAACACAATCGTTAGACTTGTCACGGCCGGTCGCAGCCGGACAGCGCACCGCACCGACCACCTCGCGCCATCGCGTCCTGAGTCCAACCTCCGCTCCTTCGCCAAGGCGATCGAGTTCACCACAGAATGGCCCGGGCGCGCCACCGCAGAGGCGGACCGAGTGTAGCAGCACGTGCGCACAACACGTGGCGCCTGCTGCACCGCCGGCCGCACCCACACCGCTGCCGCTGCCCTTGTGCGAGCCTGGCCCTCATGGCGCATACCGCCGGGCACGGGCGGAGGTAGGCGCGCCACATCCCCGTTACATATGCACGGCATGCATGAGAGCGCAAGAATCCACCAAGGTACATACCAAGAAACAGATGTGGGTATTTCCAAACAACGCGTTTATCATTGGTGACTACCACAAACTCGTGTCTTACTTCATATGAATTATATTAATTATATAGTATACTTTATATGAAGAAAACATCCTCACACCACTTTTGTCCAAATATATCCGCTTAATTTTCAAAGCTCAGCTACTCGCCAGTCAGCCAAATTCCTCGCGAATCACCCGAGATCGACATAGATTCTCTTCACCTTTCCAATTCAGCAGAGACGCCGGCATGCATTGCTGGCGATCGCGTCCACCGTCGAGGAATGTGTCCACGGTGCGACGGCACATCGACCGGCGTCTTCGCCTCAGACCCGGTTCTCCTACGACCCGAGCCGGCGACCTCGCCGGGTACCGGAGCGGTCCGTAACGCCGGGCGTCGCCATGCGCCGTGACCTTCCACTTGATTAGCCGGAGGCGTGGCGGCTGCCGGCGGCGCAGGGTCGGCCTGAAATATGCACGGCTCCGCCCTAGCGGCGCTACGTCGCCGGCGGCGGCGGCGGCGGCGGCCGATGGCGAGGCGACGGGCCGTCAGGAGGAAATGCTCGTGACGTCATCAAGCATTACAGGTGAACTGTGCCAATGTTTCCACGTGCATGCATGGGCGGATCCGATGGGGCACAGGGGGCGCGTGACCACCCCATCATGCTCTATGGAAAGGCGGTGGCCCTTTTGACTGGAAAAATCTGCACAACCAGGGTCGATTGAGTGCATCCCTACCGTGCATTTGTCAGCCAAGGATGTTCCTTTGAGTAGAAAGGGTGACCCTCCAGCAGCGTTTGCTTGCAGCCGCAAATTTTCTCAATTAGTGGTGCCCCTTCCCGAAAGATGACGCTCCTCTACGCGGCTGCCATGTCCAGCAAAAATAAATGCATGGATACACCCCGCATGTTTGGTAGCAAATTATCCAAGCGACTGAATTATATGTCTGGCTGTTGCGTCATCACATTTGTTGGATAATTCTACCAATATGATTTTACAACATCGTTCAATGTGACTCATGACTTGCTAGCGTCCTGGCAAAGTTGCAGCCTATAGACTAGTTAGTTATTAGGGCTTAAGGGCGCATCGACTACATTGGTCATGTAGCGCCCAGCAGCAGCTATAGACGGCCCGACCAAAATAGGTATAGTGATAGATAGTACTTTGAAGTGCTTCGCGTACCAAAAAGTTCAGGTTCTATGTGGCGAAAACATGAACTTTTTGCTTTGTTTATCCAATACATTTTATGGTTTCTCTGTGGCGAGGGGGCCCTGGTCTCCCTGGCTGCGCGCCTGGACCTGCATAAACTGTCATGTAAGATAATAAATAGCAGTACCTAAGTAACTGCATTTAACATGGCAAGTCGCAGCACCAAACAGTCGACATAAATAATCAATGCGCAATGCAACCCAAACGAAGTCATACACGTACTAATCAGGCCTGGAACACATTTCAAACAAGAACACGACACGATATCACCATAGTGCATTGATAAGCACTGTAACCGGATGCAGATGGCATGACAGAACTCTGGTGCATTCACAAGCACTGTTACCGGATGTCGACTGCACAAAAGCACCCTGATGCACTGATAAGTACACCGGATGTCGACGGCATAATGCTACCGTGTTGTATTGATGAGCACTGTAACCGGATGTCGATGGCACTGTAACCGGATGTCGATGGTACGATATCACCATGGTGCGCTGATAACCACTGTAACCGGCTGTCTATCATGAATGCCGAACAGCCACCGCGTAGCGATCGGCGCCGGGCCACCCCTACTGGGTGGTTATGGTCCGGTCGCTACCATTGCCACTCCTGTTGGCTGGCTGTGGTCCTGGTCGCTACCCGAGCCATCCCTATTGGGTGGTTGTGGTCCGGTTGCTACCCGTGCCACCCCCGTTGGCTGGTTGTGGTCCGGCTGCTACCATTGCCACTCCTGTTGGGTAATCTGGTCCGGTCGCTACCCGAGCCACCCCCGTTGGCTGGTTGTGGTCCGGTCGATAAGCACTAGAGTCACAGGACGGCTGAACGCCATCGACGTGGTGTCCGTGGCAAGCACACGAACAAACATAGTCCTTGGTGGAATGGGAGTTACCACCCGTAAGCTGTATGTGTGGTGAGCAGACCAGGTCGTAAGCGAAGGGTCGACAAAACCACTTTAGCTTGGCGCAATTCGAATTATCTAGGCTACGCAATAAATGCATAAATCGTATGTATGTTAATTAATGCATGCCTGATTCCTTTCGGAGAAGCTTATGTGACGATGCAACTGTCAGTATTATAATGCTGATAGCGGAGATCAGGCTTTCGACATAAAATAAAATGTTGCACAAGTTGCGAAGATTCAAAACAGGGGCTAATGCAATTACGGCCGAGAAAAGATTAGGACAATCGCTCTGCTAATTGGCTGTGACTCTTCGGCTTCCGCGACAATGATTTAAACTAAGGAGCATTATTCGTGACATTCTGCCATGACACAAATTAGCGCAACTTGGGCAACTCGTCCGCCTGATTCCAGCCATTAGTCTTGACGTTCAAAGCCGACATAAGAAATCAATAGACAAGCACGTGCATGCTGTGTTAGTGTTTTATTAATACAATCCGACGCAAAAGGCGGAATCTAGGCCACATTCCGCCCACTGCTCGTCGGCAAAAACGGAAATCACTATTTACAATCTCAGAAGGTTTCCAACACACGCGACGGGCTGCGTCTGAACTCGAACTCCTGCAAACTGAGGACGTATGTCACAATACACGTGCACATTAGTGCTGAAGAATTTCGAACTGTCTGTCAACAGGGTGGACAGCTGGACCAAATGGTCCGACTGCCACCCGAACAACTGCCCTGATCACAATTAGTGCAGGGCTGAGAAAGCTGTTAAACTGATGATTGTCCCAATGCAAGGTGTCTTCCTCATTTCCTATCAAAGCAGCAATACCGATACTGACAGCTTGCACAATGTTGGACAGGTTGTGAATGTAGCTGAAAATGTCTTCTTTCCCACCAACGTTCCGGACGGAGCTCAGATGAGTCGGCCGCGCATGCACATCACCACTCTCTTCTCTAGGAGTAAGCTATAGTCACAATATGAAGCTCAACTTTTGATGAGTTGACTTGGATTTATATGAGAAGCAAGAACTATTGCCAAGTAACGCGCGGGAAAAACTTGCGGTATTTTGCTCAATGCGCCGCTGGTGACATGTGATTCATTTGTCCTCCCATTCGTCAAATCACACTTTCGTCATTCAGAATTCGTGCCGCTGATCTGGAGTACACCATGGTCTGGATTCTGAAGACGTCATGGTCTCGAGCGTTCTGTGCCGCCAATCTTGAAGATGTCATGGTCTGGAGCGCTCTGTGCCACCGACCTGGAAAACGTAGTGGTCTTGAGTGTTTTATGCCGCCGATCTGGACGATGCCGTAGTCTGGAGTGTTTTATGCCGCCGAACTGGAGGTTATCATATTCTAGAGTGTTTTATGCCGCCAATCTGGGGGATGGCATGGTCTGGATCTGGATGACATCATGGTCTGGAGCGTTCTGCTCTGGTGAGTATCCATTGGCAGTCAAGGTTAGTTGTTTGATGAGTTGATAACGGGACAGGTAACAGAACCTCTGCATCTTCCAGCAAAATGAAACAGAACAGATCATAGATGTGAATAGGACTGAATTCAACCGGTTCGAAGTTCTGGTACTTACGAATGCATACGGACCCTTACGAACATCTACGGTCCCCTACGAACGTCCACAGACCTCTACGAACGTTAGAAGGGGCCCAGTGTTTAGGGAAATTGGCATTGTGACCAAAGTAATCCCAAAATCCTGGATCTCTGAATGTCAACACGAAGCCCATCATTTTTATATCCACTGGAATGCACTGGATCACTGAGACTTGTCTCGTTTTCTCATTGTTGAGATTTTACCGTCGGCAAAAGTACAATCCAGCCGCGTTGACTGCGCACAGAACAGCGACAGTCTTGCCGCGCTCTACGCTTGTGATCTTCCCGACTCTTTTAACGTCTTTGGAAGCAACGATCTTCCCTAGAGTTTGTATGCTGGTCACCCCAGTTTCATCCATATTCCATACTTTGATGGGCCCGTAGTCGCCTCCGTCGAGAACTGATTCGTATGCGTCGAAGAAGTTCTTGACCTGAGGTCGGTTGAATCCGACGGCTCGGGATAGGCTTGTGGCTTCTGGGCTCCTGATTGACAGGTTTGGGTGGCGACGCAAAAATATGTAAAGCCAGTCTTTCCTAGCTATCCTGTGCTCTTTGTCGAACCGAACTTTCATGTCCATCTTCTCTGCGAACTCGTCGGCTAGACGCCGTACGTCCAGTGCTGTGAGCCCAAAAAGAAGTTTCTCAATTTCTTTGATCTTTTGTACGGGTTGTTCCTCCATTTCCTTTGGAATGTCTGTAGACCTTCCCAGACTTCCCGGGACCAGCACCTTCTTGTCGCGGCGCAGTGTTTTTCTGGATATCTTGTACATTTTGGAGACATTATGCAGGGAAGATCCACTACGTATTGCTTGAAGTGCTTGCTTGAGACTCTCTTGTCCATAGGAGCCTCGGTCCGAGGTCCTGGTTCCGGTTCGTGCCATGTTACGTGGCCCTGAAAAGGATATCGGAATTATAAAATTGTTGGTGGAAATTGGTACAACCTGATTAGGGTTGTGGCAAGGTATTATCTGATGGTGTTTGCGAAAGACGCTTGAACCGGGGGTGGTGAGGGGAACAGGAAGGGCAGTCTCCCACCTCCCCAACCAACTTGAGTGATTTTTAGCACTGACCCTATGGCGTTGACTGGAAATATTCTGCCAAAGAAATTGTTGTTTGGTCCACAACTTTGAAACAGTTCCCGCGCCGCTGGTGTTTTTGCTGCACTTATTGGCACAAACTGGAAATGCTTTGGCAAGCCTTGAAATAATGTGCAAGGGTGATGCTCTTCGCTAGGTACAAATATTTTCACACAGGCTGGCGAATATTTGGTGCATATAAATTTGTATTATAGTATTTGGGTAAAGTCAGTATTATTATCTTGATAATTGACTGGGTAGATCTGTTATTATCTGTCATGGATATGGGTAGATCGATTAGTACAGACACTTTCACATTTAGGTAAGTATGTCATCTGCGAATGACCAAGGTCGTAACAAGCAGGGAGGGGATGGCATTCAAGCCCCTATTTTGGAAAGGCCTGACACCAAAAATGCATAGATGTTACCCGACACGAAAAATATGCGTCGCAAATTTCAGACCGCAGCTTCCCATTCCCTTGTGGGTTATCCCCCTTCACAGACACTTTCAATAGTTTGTACATTCTTGAGGGTGGCAAAATACATATATAAGAACATATTCAAGGTATGAAAGCGAATTAGCTACATATTAAAACATGAATGTGTCAGTCGTAAACTACCGGCGGGAAAGATAATCTATGGGGTGAGAGGCCCCCGGGGGCTTGAGACACATCTTTCCCCATCGATGTGTGTGGAATCTTACCTACCAATGTCGAAATTTGGTCGCACGTAGCGTGCAGAAATAGGGCGATCGTGGCGCACTGGAGAGTAACACCCTAAAGAGGAAAAATATATCATGTTCCGCAATGGAAAGTCTTACAGCACGGAAGTATATTATTTGGACAGATATTTACAACTATTTTGTTAACCTTTCATGATCGAAAACGTCAAAAAAGAGAGAAACACTCAGCGCTCGTCACACATTTCCAGTAAAGGACAAACTCTTTACGCAATAAACAACCGTGGCTTCTGCTTCCAATCAAGATCTTCAGATATGTTCTCTAGTTCTCTGATCAGCCTATAGAAGGGATGGGGCGTCTTACCCGAGGGGGCATCTTACCCCACTCTACCATACTGAATCGATTTCGTTTCAAAGAAGCTTTGGAATCCTATATTTTTTCAATGCTCAGGCGGTCTACATTCCTTGTTTTAAACAGTGCTATGCTTACTTACAATTTGATCATGGAGAGGATCCAGCGATTCGGCTTCTCAATGAATGCTTAAAACAATGAAACAAAGAACAACTTCGAAAACTTTTGGAAATGAAGTGGCCAAATTATGTGGCGGCAGTCAGGGCTCTAGACGAGCACGCCTTTGGACGATTCCTGGCTGCGGCCCTGAGTGTGAAGTGTGCCTGTTTCCTTTATACAATGCATTCACATATCCTCACACGGCGATGGCGGATCATGTGGAGCGAGCGCACGGGCGCAGCGCACTTAGCGACAAGGCGTTTGGCGTTTGGCGTTTATTAGCCGTTTGACGTTGACTGTAAAGAAACGGCTTAAAATGTGGTCTGCGTAGCACCTTAAATAGGCTGTACCGGCCACTGTTGTGTACATCGTGAGCACATACACACCATCGGCGAAGCATCTGTTTGGTCCCACCTTTAACCCGCGCCGTCTTTCCGGTCAGATCCTCACACCCCGTCTCGGGAGGGGGCTGTTAGTAACCCCATCTAAAATCCAAACTAAGCATCGCACGAAAACGAAAGAGGTGTAATCGGAAAGCACTCAATGCGTAAAGTCCGGGTCCACCCCCAAAACAATTCCCCCAAAAGTGACGTCACCAGGGGGCTAGATTTTCACAACTTTTCACGGCTTACATTATGTTTTTGGCTCTGGGGAGTTCATTTGGAGGGATAAATGAAAAACAAATTTTTTAGGGAACGCGAAAAGGACAGCGAAATCGACCAGGGCCATAATTGTTTGCCCCCTTTCCCCAAAAAACAATATTTTTTGAAATTTCAAAATTTTGAGATTCCAAGTTTTCTTTAATTTTCCTTTTCCAATGGGTAGAGCAGACTGAGAAACGCTGTTGGAAGTCAACTTTCCATAACAAAAAAAATGCTTACTTTGGCCAGAATCCTCTATTTGAACTGCAATTGGCAAATATGCAAAATTTATTTGTAGTCAAAAGCGAAAAAAATGAAAAATTCCACTCGTACGTTTTGTTGCATCACTAAAGATAAGCAAACGCTGCAAATTTCATTAAAATATCTGTATCCGTTAAAGCGTGACGACTGGTTGAACTTTTTTGGAGGTGACCTCACTTGACCTTGACTAATTCGTTGACCCTAGATAATCTGACTTCAAAATTTTGAAGCAGCATGCAAAATTGATGTGGAAAAAGGTATGCCAAATTTGGGCGCGCTTCCTTGCGCCCGTTCGTCCACTATCTGCGAAAAACCTGAGGGCGCGGTTGAAGACCCCCCGAGACTGGACGGGTTAATAGGATGTGTTGGCCATCGCTATCCGCATTGAGATGAGCATATGTATACAAACACCATTTGAGAAACTTCTGTTTCGGAGTACAATATTGACGTTGTCATAGGGAAAAGCTCGTGCTCAAAAGTAGGCCCAGTAACGTAGATTCCAAGACAGATGGTATTGTAGTTGCGATAAATGATATCGCGTCTATCGCGTCGCGTCTATCAAGCAAGCGACAGGATATTATTTGCCCATGATTATAAATGAGCTTATTTATTTTCATGCGTTGGCTTCGCCTGCAGGCGGAATATCTGACAGACTACGTGAATAAATTTGAAATACAAATGGCGAACGCTGGTCGTAACTCAGGACAGGAGACGTCAAGGAACCCTGTCCCAGGAGACGTGAAGCGGTCAGTCTGGCGGCCCCCGGTCCGCTGCAGGCTCGTGAATTCAGGACGTGAGCCACCTGCACATCACGCTGTGCCGCAGTGACCGTATATCTGCGGCGCAGTATTCCGTCCGGCTACTGGCCATTACAGGCAACGGGAAGTGGCCTCTCGGAACGTTCGGAGAGCGAACGTGCAAATGAACTGCGGAGCTTCCCAGTGCGCCAACAGCAAAGCTATCTGTTTTCGACAGTGATCCGAGACTGTTGTTTTAGGCGATTCTGCAACGCAGCAGACGTAGCGTTGGATTGCAACAAGCTAAGAGAGAAGAACATATGCTCATCTTTTTCACACCATTTCCTGGTATCTATTTTTCATCTGCATCACCTGTCTATATCACATCTCCGCATAGGACTAGTGGACGGACTCTGTCTCTGTCTGACGCGCCGACATCTCCACATAGGACTGGTGGCCGGGGTCTGTCTCTGACGCGCCGACATCTCCACAGAGGACTGGTGGCCGGGCTCTGTGTCTGTCTGACGCGCCGACATCTCCACAGAGGACCGGTGACCAGGCTCTGTGTCTGTCTGGCGCGCCGACATCTCCACAGAGGACTGGTGGACGGGCTCTGTGTCTGTCTGACGCGCCGACATCTCCACAGAGGACTGGTGACCGGGCTCTGTGTCTGTCTGACGCGCCGACATCTCCACAGAGGACTGGTGGCCGGGCTCTGTGTCTGTCTGACGCGCCGACATCTCCACAGAGGACCGGTGACCGGGCTCTGTGTCTGTCTGACAACAAAGAGTGGGCTCTGGTTGACGCGCCGACATCTCCACAGAGGACTGGTGGACGGCTTTCCTGTCTGACGCGCCGACATCTCCACAGAGGACCGGTGACCGGGCTCTGTGTCTGTCTGACGCGCCGACATCTCCACAGAGAACTGGTGGACGGGCTCTGTTCGTCTGACGCGCCCCACAAGAGGACTGGTGGACCTCTGTGTCTGACGCGCCGACATCTCCACAGAGGACTGGTGGACGGGCTCTGTCTCCGCCTGCCGCAGGGCGATCATCGGTGGCCGAATGGTCCGTTTGGTTGGGCCGCGTCGTGTGGCGGCCGCTGATTGATGCATTATGACGGCCGGCGACACGCTAGAGCCCCATCACGCCTCCGTCGGACGACAGGCACCGTCGCCCGGCCCATTGCGTCACCCTGAACGACCCGACAGGACCTCACAGTTCGGCCCCGGGCGACGATGATCCGTCATGAGCTGTCGGCTTGTCCGGGTTGCGGGTAGGCATATTTGTTCCGGTCACGTGCAGGCACCGATATGGCAATTTCAACACCATTCGAACTGTCACCATTTCCAGACAGCTGTGCAACGCTGCACCGGCGTCGCCACGCAATGCTAGTTCAGTCACTGCGTCGCACGCAATGTTAGTACAGTCAGTGCATTGCAACGAACGCTAGTATAGTCACTGCGCTATACGCATTGCTAGTAGACCGCACGCAATGCTATTACAGTCGCTATGCCGCACGCAATGCTAGTAGTCACTGCGCTGCACGCAATGCTAGCACATCGCCCGCAATGCTAGTACACCACACGCAATGCTAGTACACCACACGCAATGCTAGTATAGTCACTGCGCCGCACGCTCTGGCTGGTCTCTAACCAGCATGAACGTGTCGCAAGGTGCAATGCTGGAAATGCTCGAACTCGTCAACTATCTTAAGCAGACCGCAGCATTCCGTCGTCCCGACTAGCGCAGTTGGGAAGACATCGAATGCTATTCAGAAACTTGGGTTCGAATCGCACCAGCGCCAAAACCCAGCAGGAATGCTGAGTGATCGTCATTCTCAGCACGACTGACGACGACCTGAGAAGCACCTCACCGACGCGACGTGCTCGAGCTAGCGCACTGGACAACATTTCACTCGTCACACCACCAACTCGTCACTGACATGTAGACGACCCGTCGTGTCAGAAGGTGTGGCGGTTTTGTGTCGGTGTCCAAGTGGCACGCTCTGCAGAGTGCCGCAGATTACCCCAGGAAGGAGGACAGGTGTCGGTCGCAGGATGATTCATCGCTCCGACGGGAAGCTCTTGGCTGCATTTCTGCTGCCAGTGGTAACTGACTACACAGTTACTTACTCGTTTAATGTGATACACAAGGTGCTTGTCGACATATGTAACAGTAATTGGAGAGCCTGTGTAACATAAACGACAATAAACGAATTGTTTTTCGTGTGCAACAATGCATCCGAAGTCAAACCGATGGTTGATACACCTTAAATATCTCAACCACGCATATAAGCAGACCTGGCATAGATCAGGGTAACTTCGATAAATAAATGCCTGTTGGACGTGCCACTACCTTACATTCGGCGAAAAATTGGACGGTTTCTCACTCCGTTCAACTGAACCAGTCCCATCCAATCTACAGTATACGGGGCAGCGCGTGCATTACTACAGTGAGCATGAACTACATGAGCCGTGCCAGGCGCGTCCGTAAAGCGGTTCTGATGGTGTGTGCAGCGCTTACGTGCCACTGGCGCGACCCAAGTTATGTAGGTGCGGAATACTTTGCGACCCGTGTGGAGCTGGGCTGACCTTTGACGGCCATTTGTTAGCGCGCCGGTCGTCACAGAGAACACGGCTGACTGTGCCACTTGAGGCACACTGTGACACAGAGAACACGGCTGACTGTGCCACCTGGACCACGCTACGACACAGAGAACACTGCTGACTGTGCCACCTGGACCACACTGTGGCACAGAGAACACGGCTGACTGTGCCACCTGGAGCACACTGTGACACAGAGAACACGGCTGACTGTGCCACCTGGACCACACTGTGACACAGAGAACGCTGCCTGTGCCACCTGGACCACACTGTGACACAGAGAACACTGCTGACTGTGCCACCTGGATAGCATTGCCACACAGATAACACAACTGACAGTACCACCTAGGCCATGCTGCTACGGTGAGGTGTCGCACTGCGACACATAGAACACGGCTGACTGTGCCACCTGGACCACATTACAACACAGGGAACACAGCTGACTGTGTCACCCGGATCACACTGTGACACAGAAAACAATGCTGAATGTGCCACTTGGACCACATTACAACACAGGGAACACAGCTGACTGTGTCACCCGGATCACACTGTGACACAGATAACAATGCTGAATGTGCCACTTGGACCACATTATAACACAGGGAACACGGCTGACTGTGCCACCTGGACCACATTGCTGAATGTGCCACATCTGCTGACTAGTGACAAGACAACCCACTGCGCTCGGAACTGCCCTCCACCGGACCGTGACAGGCAGTTCCGAGCGCCCAATAACCACGCCAGCAGGTATTTTCAATTGTCTGCCGTCGGGGAGATGCTAACATTTTCGGTGCTCCCACTCCCCGAGCGTGCTGAAACACTTCTATCAATACCACCGGCTATCTTCGGGCGAAACATCGGCCTACTGTCAAATTGTATGGCACCCACACCCGGAAAATTTTCCCCGTACCGCAAAGGGAGGGGGATTAGGGGCGTGTCGGACCATAGAAGTTATTTGCACCGCATTTAAAGCGAATAGGTTTTGCAGGAGGCAAGCTCAAGGCAAAAGCACGTTTACGTTAAAGGCGTTTCGGCTTCAGTGATTGCGTTACAGTGCATGAGAGGTTAAGATGCTGCCATTGAGAGAATGTGAGAGCCGTATGTATCCTCTGAGAATAGCAGACGTTCTCATTTTCCATATTCAAATCAGACCACACAAAACGAGCACTCTGTTCGCGATATGCTGAGAACACCATTCTCAGAAGAGAATGTCAGTGTGTTCAGGCTTGCAATTGTACTAATGTGAAACCACCTTCAAGACTCAGGAAGGAGAATATTGCCTGGTCTCAATTGAAACCAGTCAGATTGAGAATAGCAATTGGTCTCAATGTAAACAGCTATGCTCAATTGAGACCAGCCCCAGATGTCACTCTGACTCGTCGTGGGTCGCAAATGTACTCGTGTAAAAGCACTTCAAAGTCTCAACAACCATTTTTTTTTCTCGCTGAGGCCAGTTCACCTGAGAATGGCCATTCGTTTCAATATTCGAACTATTACTCAAATAAGAATAGCTTCAGTTTTCATGTGAGCAATACATTCCTCAATTGAGAGGGGTTATTGGTAAAAATGTCCATCGCTGTTCTCATATGAAACTTCTCTCGGGTTTAAATACACGTTTGATTTTGGCATCGCAGCCAAAACAGGACAGATGAACAGTTGTGTTTCCCAGTGTCACATGTCATACGTTTGATACACAGCCACAGAGTGCCGCACACTTATCGCCGGCATCATTTGCCACACATGCCGCTCTTCGCTGCCTCAGAAGATGAAGTCGTGACAATTGCCAGCGAAGTCATTGAAGAGGAGCTGTGAGCATCGCAACATTCTGTATATTTGCAAAATATATTCAATGAATGTACCATAGATATGCGCCACATCACTGGCAAACAACAATCACGGACTTGGACATATGCCTGTACATAATGTTCGCCTGCCTAGGCATATAGGAGACAATGGAAGCTCCAAGAACCTACGCCGAAAGCAGGTTCAGGTAGAACGCAAATTATTTTCCAGTTGTTTTCTACGCCGCGCTCTGGACCTCCTTTATCCCCAAACAGATATGTTGGAATAGCCTATGGGGTACGGAGGAGAAACCTGCCACAGGTATGGTCTCTGCCATCGCCCAACCGTCTTCAACCGTGACGGGACTGTCGGAGAGTGTCAATCGGCAGTGTAGAAAAGCTTCCTGTGGGGGACACTTTAAACACATAAATTCAACCTCTACCATCCACCATCCATTCATGTAACGAAAGGTATCGCAACCGGAAATCATCCCGGCGCCGACCGGTCATGTTGCTTAGTCGACAGTCGTCGCCAGCCGGGCTGTCGAGGCCAGTGACTATTGTGACCCCTCCCCTCCGTGCAAGGTTCATAGTTGACACCCCACCGCCGTCGTAACGTGAACGTGACAGTATGTGACAGGAGTCTGAGTAGATGAGTACTATGACAGTTATTTGATAGAACACGTGCGTGGGTATGGCTGAATGGAATGACAGTAGTATGGTTGTGATGTGATGTCTCGAATGCAGGTATCCGTGTAATGTCAGAAGTGAATGTTAGGTGTCCGTAAGGTAAAGTGTGAACCTGTAATGTCAGGTGTGTCCCGAGTGCTGTATGGGTGTATGGGGAATGACAGAGATATGACAGACGTCATACCACGTGGCCAATGTCTGTGTATCAGGTGTAGGACAGGAGTGTATGATTACAGGTGTGTCTTGAATGTATGCCAGTGATTTATGACTGGAATTAGGACGTGGAATGTTGAATGACTGCTGGATGAATGTTCATGGTATATGACAACTCCTGAGATGTAGTTGGGCTGTAGCGCCCCGAAACTGCCGGCTGCCTGTGTGCAGCGCCGTGCAGCATGTCTGACGGAAGTGGTACCGTGGCGCGCGCGGAGTCGGCATGATTCTCGCGGTGCGGCCGAGGCTCAGAGATGTCTGAGCTGGCGGAATGTCTCTGAGATAGAGAGTGCGACCCGCTGATGTAGGGGATCGGGAACGGCATTGTTCTCGACAATTCGGAACCGCGTGACGATAACGTGGTCCTGGCATGGGGCCAAGGGCGGTGGCCCTGAGGTTATATAGGCGTCGAGCGAGATAGATCGCTCTCACTCTCTCACTCATTCGCTCGGACGCGGAGACTTCACGTCGAGGCTTGCGCCCGAACAGGTCGCCGCATTGCGGCTGTTGGGCCGCAGGGTGTCCGATGGCCAGCCGCCCGGACTCACCACTGGAGGTATGTCTGGGACCGACTGTCTGACATCGCCGTGTGACTGTTAGAGATTTATCCGCAGGAATACTTGAACGATAATGTGATTGGGAGACCGATGTGTGTGCAAGTTAGAGATTGTATGTGAACGTTGTTAACAAGAGATTGACATGATATGTCAGGCTGAGATGTAAGAAGACCTGGATGCATGGGTGTGTGAGATGGCCTGGTGAAGTATGTATGAAGCTATTGACCCTGTATGTGTCAAATGAAGCTAGCTGCGCTAATCAAGACTGATGCACTCATTTGACTATCACGCTGGACTATTGGAAACTGGAATATCTATCGCCATTTAATTGCTAATTAAATACACCTAAATGAGTGCTGGAGTTTGTTGTGCCGTCAAGGGATGTGTTTGAATCAGAGCTCTGAGATGGTGACTCAGAGCTATTGAAGTGATACCTGAGGTTCTAAATATATCAAATGTCGAGGTCCTATTGTCTATTCACGTGCCAAATGGAAGCTTACCTGAGATACGTTGCGAAAATATTTGATAAAGCTCTGTGGGAGCAAAACTTCCCTACAGCAGGTAGAGACAGTGCAGGGTGAAGGTGAGATAAGTCCGAGACAGTGATAAGCCTAGCTAAGGTGCTTGTCGAGGAGGACACCTATCACTTTAACGGTGGGGCGTAGCTTCACAGTGATTGCAGTCCGAAGTACGCACATGATTATAGAGAACAATGGTTAATTGAATCCATGGCATTATAGTTCTTTTTTAAACAAATTGTGTACAGCTGATTACTATGCTTCCTTGAATATAGATCTAGTCATCTGCAGGGCAGAAATTTCGAAAAGTCAAAATGTCGCGCCATTAGCGGCTACTAATAACTTGTGCAACGAAAGCTACAGTGATTTTGTGCAATCATGTTGTGTTGGGCTCAGATATAATAAACAACGTATTCATTGGGGGATAAAAGTGTTCGGCAAACAACATAGACGATTTTCTGTGTGTTCACAAAACCGAACAGCGGTATTCGGAATACGGCACGTATATCTGTGTCTGTTAAAGCTTGTAATGCACGCAGTGAATTCCGAACACAGAAGTAGTAAGCGTTTAAGCCCGCAGGGTTGCACTTAGGAAGGGTGGATCCAGTAATTATCATTGGTAAGCGGGAAAAATTTGCTATGTGGGGTAGGAATACAATGAAATTTACTGAATGGGCCCCTTTCCAACCCAAATGGGTGCATTTTCTTCTGCGCTAGTTCCCCGATGATATGCGCTGGATTCACCCTTGCCAAATATAGCATTGGATGTTTAAAATGCTCAAGTCCGTATGCGGAATTTAGCACAAACTACACTTGTTTTAACAGCTACAAATACCCGTACTGCATTCCGAACACCGCTGATCGGTTCGGGGAGCGCAAGGAAAATCGCCTGGTTTCTTTGCCGAACACTGTTTTACCCCAATGAAGAGGGTATTCAATACATTTGAGCGCATCAATAAACGATTGCACAAAACGCGAGGTTTCATTATAGCTGTCACGTCAGGCAAGGCACATGAGCAACCGAACGAACATGTTCTTAAACCGTTTTTTTTTGCAGTGTGAGGGCGGGGTAAGATGTGGCGAAAAGGGATTGGAGGTTTATGACGACAATGAAGCATTCTCCCACCTCAAAATAATGTTGGATCGTCTAACATTTATACGTTTTAGGAATGTAGTTCAAGTTCTTGCTGGCTTAACTTTATGGACCAGGATCCAACTGCTAAGAAGAGCTTTATAGTATAAAAATTTACAGTATAAATTTGGCAAAACGCTTCATGTGCTGTCAATACACCGACAGGCCATCCCGGTAGCTCGCTATCGACCTTATCGCGTTAATTGTTAACGGAACCTCCCAGCCGGGGGCTAAGAGCGAGTGCGCGAAGCGACTCGAACCCAGCATCGTCAGGACAGGGGAGGCGGGTGCAGCGTAGCGTTCTGAACTACTGAGCTACCATGGTGGTAAAGCTCAAGCCGACACTTGCTTGTTTAATTCAGATTCATTGAGAAGTCAATTAGTTACTTGGTTAAATTACACCTATTTCATTGAAAATCACAAGTTGTAGGGCATTAGGCACATGTTGCATGTCTTGTTATTTATTGCACGTGTTACGCACTGTACTGCGAGCGACATATTCAGAATTCCGTAGGGGATAAAACATTTATTTTTATGGTATTCCTATTTATGATTCTTATATATGATGGCTTTCTTATGTATTGTTTTCATGGTAAAGTGGTTGGATGGCATCCGCGCGAAGAAATATTTCAACCCCATGGAATTCTGAATATGTTGCTCGCAGTACAGTGCACATGTGCAGTAAATAATAACACATAATGCAACATATACCCTACGCCCTACAACTTGTCATTCTCACTGAAATAGGTGTAATTGAAACAAGCGTGAATTAATCTGAGTAAAGCAAGCAGGTGCCGGCTTGGCTCCTGCAACTCCGTTGGCTCAGTTGGTTGTGGCGCTACGCTGCAACCGTGTCTCCTGTCCAGACGACTCTGGGTTCGAGTCGCTCGGCGTGCTCGCTTTTAGCCCCCGGCTGGGAGGGTCTGTTGGCAATTGGCACCATAAGGTCGAGAGCGAGCTACCAGGGTGGCCTTGTCGATCTATTGACAGCACGTGAAGCGTTTTGCCAAATTTATACTGAAGAACTGCAATTCATGGATCGGGTGATGCGACCAGGGCTCACGGAACGGGTCTATTCAGCAATTTTATCATGGTTTATAAAGCCACCCCAACAAGAATTGGAATTAATTTCCAAAAAGTGTAAAGGTTAGAAATTATATTATTAGTTTAAGATTAGATAATGCTCGGTTGACATCATAAAAATCTCCTCTCCTTTCGCTACATCCTTTGCAACGGAGCTCCTAACACTTCCAACCATTCTGTGTTGCCGAAGTCCGAAATCCACAACGATCAAATGCTGCTTGTTTACAGGGTTCCAGTGGTGGACCGCTCGCTGAATTGCCAATGTTGTTTTGCCGCCTGGGGAATGCAAGGTTGGAACAGCGTAGACCCGTGTTTCTCGCTACATAGCTACAAGGCCACGTAGCGACCGCACAAGCGAATGCCTACGGCTGGCCAGTGGTGAATCATTTAGACTGTCACGCAACGCATAGATGTGAAGCGGCGCAGCCTACCAGTCATCATTGGTATGGAGCGTCACAGCCTACGTTCCTGGCGGCCGGCCAAAGCTAAAGGTCCCCAAGAACATTTCACAGCAGGTGAGTGCACCTATTGGTAAACCTTTTACGTTGTCAATTTTAAAGCAAGTCGGCTCATCAACGTCCGACGGTGCCGTTTGGTAGCCATTTGTTCCGAGTCGTAAATCGATTCGGACCACCTACGTCCGATGCCATTCGTGGGTGGCCATCTACGTTGCTGCTGCGCACTGGATGCGTGCAGGCGTACTACGCGTGTCCGTTGTGTGGAATCTACAATATGCTCCTGATAGTTTCGTGGAGTACAGATAGCCAATGATAATTGAAGGAGATCTGGGTGTTTGGGAACCAGAACCGACGAAAGTGAAAAAATGACGTCCTCTTTTTGGCAGAAGGCCTAATTGGTTGTTAGTTGTTTGAGTTTAAGGGCGCTTCCACCAAAACGTGATCATTTAGCGCGCTTTGAGCATCAAAACCACTACAGTCTAGCGGGATGTGGTCCATGCTTAATGTGGCGTTGCAGGTGTCGCAGTGAGGTGTTGCAAAATGGTCATCATCCAGTTGAAGCCGTGCAAGCTTTGCGCATGGTTCGAATCTAGGAATATGACCTCCTTTTGAGGCATGATTAGTTTGATTGTTCCATGTGTCCAGCGTGTTTGATGTGGGTGTGGCCGCAGCGATGTGGTGTGGAGTGTGTTGGTGTTTGATGTGGGTGTGGTGCAGCGGTGTGGTGTGGGTTGGTGTTGGTGTTTGATGTGGGTGTGGCTGCAGCGGTGTGGTGTGGAGTTGTGTTGGTGTTTGATGTGGGTGTGGCTGCAGCGGTGTGGTGTGGAGTTGTGTTGGTGTTTGATGTGGGTGTGGCTGCAGCGGTGTGGTGTGGAGTTGTGTTGGTGTTTGATGTGGGTGTGGCTGCAGCGGTGTGGTGTGGGTGTGGTGTTGGTGTTTGATGTGGGTGTGGCTGCAGCGGTGTGGTGTGGAGTTGTGTTGGTGTTTGATGTGGGTGTGGTTGCAGCGGTGTGGTGTGGAGTTGTGTTGGTGTTTGATGTGGGTGTGGCTGCAGCGGTGTGGTGTGGGTTGTGTTGGTGTTTGATGTGGGTGTGGCTGCAGCGGTGTGGTGTGGGTGTGGTGTTGGTGTTTGATGTGGGTGTGGCTGCAGCGGTGTGGTGTGGGTGTGGTGTTGGTGTTTGATGTGGGTGTAGCTGCAGCGGTGTGGTGTGGGTGTGGTGTTGGTGTTTGATGTGGGTGTGGCTGCAGCGGTGTGGTGTGGGTGTGGTGTTGGTGTTTGATGTGGGTGTGGCTGCAGCGGTGTGGTGTGGAGTTGTGTTGGTGTTTGATGTGGGTGTGGCTGCAGCGGTGTGGTGTGGAGTTGTGTTGGTGTTTGATGTGGGTGTGGTCGCAGCGGTGTGGTGTGGAGTTGTGTTGGTGTTTGATGTGGGTGTGGCTGCAGCGGTGTGGTGTGGGTGTGGTGTTGGTGTTTGATGTGGGTGTGGCTGCAGCGGTGTGGTGTGGAGTTGTGTTGGTGTTTGATGTGGGTGTGGCTGCAGTGTGGTGTGGAGTTGTGTTGGTGTTTGATGTGGGTGTGGCTGCAGCGGTGTGGTGTGGAGTGTGTTGGTGTTTGATGTGGGTGTGGCTGCAGCGGTGTGGTGTGGGTGTGGTGTTGGTGTTTGATGTGGGTGTGGCTGCAGCGGTGTGGTGTGGGTGTGGTGTTGGTGTTTGATGTGGGTGTGGCTGCAGCGGTGTGGTGTGGAGTTGTGTTGGTGTTTGATGTGGGTGTGGCTGCAACGGTGTGGTGTGGAGTTGTGTTGGTGTTTGATGTGGGTGTGGTTGCAGCGGTGTGGTGTGGATGTGGTGTTGGTGTTTGATGTGGGTGTGGTCGCAGCGGTGTGGTGTGGGTGTGGTGTTGGTGTTTGATGTGGGTGTGGCTGCAGCGGTGTGGTGTGGAGTTGTGTTGGTGTTTGATGTGGGTGTGGCTGCAGCGGTGTGGTGTGGTGTGGTGTTGGTGTTTGATGTGGGTGTGGTTGCAGCGGTGTGGTGTGGAGTTGTGTTGGTGTTTGATGTGGGTGTGGTTGCAGCGGTGTGGTGTGGGTGTGGTGTTGGTGTTTGATGTGGGTGTGGCTGCAGCGGTGTGGTGTGGGTGTGGTGTTGGTGTTTGATGTGGGTGTGGCTGCAGCGGTGTGGTGTGGAGTTGTGTTGGTGTTTGATGTGGGTGTGGCTGCAGCGGTGTGGTGTGGGTGTGGTGTTGGTGTTTGATGTGGGTGTGGCTGCAGCGGTGTGGTGTGGGTTGTGTTGGTGTTTGATGTGGGTGTGGCTGCAGCGGTGTGGTGTGGGTGTTGGTGTTTGATGTGGGTGTGGCTGCAGCGGTGTGGTGTGGGTGTGTTGGTGTTTGATGTGGGTGTGGTTGCAGCGGTGTGGTGTGGTGGTGTTGGTGTTTGATGTGGGTGTGGCTGCAGCGGTGTGGTGTGGAGTTGTGTTGGTGTTTGATGTGGGTGTGGCTGCAGCGGTGTGGTGTGGGTGTGGTGTTGGTGTTTGATGTGGGTGTGGTTGCAGTGGTGTGGTGTGGGTGTGGTGTTGGTGTTTGATGTGGGTGTGGCTGCAGCGGTGTGGTGTGGAGTTGTGTTGGTGTTTGATGTGGGTGTGGTTGCAGTGGTGTGGTGTGGAGTGGTGTTGGTGTTTGATGTGGGTGTGGCTGCAGCGGTGTGGTGTGGAGTTGTGTTGGTGTTTGATGTGGGTGTGGCTGCAGCGGTGTGGTGTGGAGTTGTGTTGCGTCGACATGCTCTGTGATGCCGACCTACGTGACGTTGTATGAAGCACGAGTGTAGCCACAGTTTCGGAATGTTTTTTTGGGGGAGGGACAAACCAGAAACGCGGGAAATTTGGACAGTATAGAGGGGTAACTCCGCTCCCTCCCAAACAAACAAAAAATCCCAGGAATTCAGCCCCTTCTTTTTCAATGTCTGCTTTTCAAGTTTCCCGTTGTTAAAAATTATGTTTTGCGGACAAAATGTTCCGCCCAAATAGCAAGTATCACTACTTTTGAACATCTAGCTTCATGTCGTATGTGCCGGGCCCGATTTCACATCACCAGAGAGCCATGCTGCAGGCATGCTAAACGTTGCCGCCCTCTTGTAGCAGGAAAAACATGAAATATTCGACGATGGTTTTATTGCAGTAAATATGGACATCCTGCTTTCTTGGCTTACCTTTCCCATGCTTTTCTGTTTTCTGATGTAATAGGAACCAGGGCGGGAAAATGGTGTGCAACTGCGTGCATGTGCCCCTCGTGGAAGGTGGCGTCCCTCATGCCGGGAAAAGGTGCCCCACTGAAACGTTTCCGGTGCACCCGCTACAATTTTTAAGCCGGAAAAGCCAACGTGAAAGAAAAAGGCACCCCTTAGAAAGACAGGCTTTCGGGAAGAGCCAAGTGCATCAGGCCCCATTGAATTTTGCAGCCAGAGGCGATCCTCCAGGTGCTTTCGCAGTGGCGCCGCTCTAAAAAATGGCGCACGTCCAGACAAGTGACTCCATGGAAAGTCCTAGATCCACTCCTGATTACGACATTGCTCTCTCGTGGTTGTGAGCTCCGGCTGGTTAAGCGGACAATTTGAAAAGGATCTGCATTTTACATGTCCAGAAGAGCAAAGTGACAATGTAAATTGAAAACCAACGATGAGAGCGCCGTCCGAGTAGGTTATGACGGTATTTGTCGAGGAAGCTCCTAGTCATATAGAATATGAGTGCCTGCCACCACATCGGCTGGAAACAAAACATATTTGATCCCCCTATACCTTTTGCACCAAAGCATTCTGCACACAGCAGACCTTTGACACCTTTTGAAATTATTTCGATATCTCAACATTCTGACACACTACGGCAAGCCACGTCGAATGGCAACCACATAATGCAAATTGACGCCATAGCGACGAGACGTGAAGATTTTGACAAAACAAACTCAACTAAATAGGACGCCACTGTGGGCACCATTGTGGTTATAGGGTATGTCCCACCCCACCGACAAAGTTTTCGCCCGTGGTCCCTTCATCAGTCACAATGTTCCAGAGCAGAGGGACCATCACCATTAGGGATCATCCGGGGGAAAGGCTACTCGGGAGACAAAAGAGAAGTCTGGGATTTGATAGTGAATGTTTTCTGTTCAAGGTGTTCTGCTCTCCTTACTTGCTGATGTCGCTGTTGTGCGTCCGCTGCCACGTGCGTTCGTTCCTGCTGGGAGCCCCTCTGCGGAAGGTCCTCCTGTCGTGCTGCAACCAGTGAATCGCTGTATTGTTACGTACGTTAGCTTAGTAGCACATGCTACTTCATCGTGTCGTAACTATGGCTGCTGCGAAGGTAACACGATTTTTGGCTCGAAGTTGGCGCGGTAAAATGGGGGCTCATATCTAAGGCGGCTGCAGTTCAGAAATCATTTCGTTAGATATATTGGGCTATTGTGACAATCATTGGCGGTGGCACCCTAACCTCTGTGGGTTGTTTGCATGCTCCCTTGGGACGCTCTCGGGATAACAGCACACCTCACCAACCTCCTGCTATCGGCGGTGCCACCATAGCACATGTGGTTGGTTTGTACGCTCCATTGGGAGCTCTCGGCATACCAGCACACTTCACCAACCTCCTGCCTTATATAACGCCTTCACAAGTGGCTGGATGAACCGCCTATCGATTTTCGGCCGTTCCCATCAACCTCCTCTTTCTACTGAATTTCGTCGATGAGGACTTCCGGTCTGACCTACAGATGATTGATCGCAGTGCAGGGTCATATAAACCGCTAGTGTAATATGACATATAGGTAAATTCTAGGAATTGCATGGAAGCGCCAGCTGTGTAAGTGAGCATTACTCTTGAATTATGCTACGCATTACGATTTGCGCATGATTGATAGTACTTGCCGTTCTGATTGTTTGGATTGATTGCTATTTACACCGCACCTCGGCATAGGTAGGTACATATTTACATACAATAACATCTGTAAATTGATATTGCCTGCTAATGTTAAGTGAATAATATACGCTACACAAAAATTTGCAGAGGATAATGATCGACCCTAATTCGAAGTGCATTCATGTTGCACATACATTGGCACCAGTTAACGGTTCGCTCTGATCAGGCCCTACATATAATTGGTTGCAGGAGCTCCGCCGCCATTTTGATTAAGGAACGGGTGGGGATGTTGCAGCAAAGGCGATCCCAAAAGCCTACCTGAGAAGCAGGCTGGAACACGCGCAGAAATTCCATTAACTTATCGGGTTTGCATTGCCACTGATACGGTGAGCAAAGGCGTTTTCATATATCACAATGAGGCATTACAAATATTAATATGTGTTCGTATTTCAAGAACACTGAATTCAATTTATATTTTACTTACAAACTATGCATGGTGGGTGCGAGTGGGAGTTGGCAGAGTTTTGCCTTTATTCCGACATCGTTGGATACGGAAATTACACCAGACGCGTTGCCCTCCAGCAGAGGTGAAGATCTCGGGGAGGGGCAGAACCTTCCCCGGGTTCGTTGGACCCTCATTGAACCCTCCATGGGCAATTCTACTCTACAAGAAAACTCAATATAGATGCAATGCTGTCAATAGGAGCAGCTGAGACAACCCCAAAACGGGCGTCTTTATATTCTACGATAAATGTGTTGCCTGTAAGAGGGCAGTTGTGGCAACTAGATCCCCTGGGATTTCGAGAGGTTTCCACATATGCCCTACCGCACAACATTCTGCAAATGAAGGCTTAAATTAGCTCACTGGTGATATGCACGTTCGTCCTGCATCACCTCTTCAACTGAAAATATATAACATCGAAGTATTGACGTGCTCGCCACGTAATTTCTACTTAGAACACAATTCAACAAGTAGTCCTTCAGATCACCACTATTTCGTTACATTATTATTGTAGTTTCGACTTAGCACCAACTGATTCCAGGTCACACGGCCAATTTCTCCCGCGGATTTGTAGCTGAGGTGAGAAGCGACATGACTACTGTAGTATCGTGCGCTACGAACCCGTGCGTGCGTGTGCACTGCCACCTACTGGCGCAGTTGGACACCAGGCTTGCACTGTCACCTGTAGGTGGCGGGGACGCGAGAGTTGACGTGTAATCTTCCATTCAGCTGAGCGAAAGGAGTGCGGCACTGGACTGGGGTGGCGCCGGCCGTGCCCAGGGTCGGGCGAGCAGTGACAGTCCGGCGTTGCCCGGGTCGCACTAAGCTGAGTTTTTATCACGTTGTTATAGAAGACTAAGTGAAGATGCCAATACAGGAGTTGTATTGAGATCGTGTTGGTGTGATCAGAGGTGAACGGACACTACAACTACATACTACCTTTTGGTTCAGGGACCAGTTCTACACCTGGACTAACCCTCCTCCTTTTCGTGCTGTTTTTCACTCGTTATGTTTCTGACACAGGAGACAGTCACTGGAAAGGCGAGGTCATGTCACTGCAGAACCAATACCTGACGGGCCACATACATTATGCACAGCCGCCCAGCTTCGCGGTAGTGGTTGCTCGGTGCCGCCGTCGTGAATGCTCGACGCAATCGTGGTGCCCACCCGGTGTGGCAGTGACCGCTTGGTGCCGCCGTGGTGCCTGCTCGGTGCAGCCATGGTACCCGCCCGGTGCGGGAGTGCCCGCCCGGTGCGGCAGTGCCCGCTCGGTGTGGCAGTGACCGCTTCGTTGTACCCGTGGCTTAGTGCGAGTACCGCTCGGTGCAGCCGTGGTGCCCGCTCGGTGCAGCAGTGCCCACCCGGTGCAGCAGTGCCCACTCGGTGCAGCAGTGCCCACTTCGCAGTGCCCACTCGGTGCAGCGGCGCCCACTCGGTGCGACAGTGCCCACTCGGTGCAGCAGCGCCCACTCGGTGCAGCAGCGCCCACTCGGTGCGACAGTGCCCACTCGGTGCAGCAGCGCCCACTCGGTGCAGCAGCGCCCACTCGGTGGAGCAGCGCCCACTCGGTGCAGTCGCGGTGCTCGCTCGGTGAAACTGTGCCTGCTCTGTGCGGCACTGTGCCGGCTCTGTGCGGCGTTCCCCACTTGGTGCGATACTTGTGATTGGCTGATCTAGATAGTCTATCATGTTTTCGGCCCATCTCGCTTCTGTCACACTTTTTAAAATCTAAAATTCGGGAAAATTATGTGCAACCAACTCGCTGGATGCCATTCACCACACAACGTTTTGTTCTCTCGCAAATATGGCAACAGACCTAGCCACTGTATGGAGGACGCCGAACTCGATGCTGTGCCCTTCGATGCTTCGACCGAATCAACTTCAATACTGACAGAGGCGATCACAATCATGGTATCGACAGATTTGAGTACAGCCTTTGGCAGCATCGATCATGGTAACTCGTGCAAACACTTCCGATAACTTGGCATCCACCCCACCTGGTTTTGCAGTTACTTGGGTGATCGGGGAAGATAGTGAGAGGGGTCTCGAAGAACCGTCCCGTCATCCGCGGTGCCCCCCCCCGAGGGTTCCATAGCCTGCTTGCTCTTTAGTATCTTCGCCAACGTCCTTCCTTGTTACTTTCCAGAACATCACCTTATCTTATCTCATCCTTATCCATCTGATCGTACGCTAACGATACCCAGCTGCTTCACTACGCCGTTCGGATCAGGAAAATCTGCAGAAGCACAACACCCTTTTAGAACCCGTGAATTGTACTCGAAATTCTTCAAACATGGTTTCGGTCAAACTCACACATATGTAACATGACAAAACGGACTGAATTCCCATTGGCTCACGGCGAAACATAGAAAAGCTGCAGATTTCTAGTTCAAGATATAAAATGTCCAAACCATCAAAGGCCATCAAGCCGCTGGGTGTCTTCATATATCCAAATATATAGCGGGGCGGATGGAGCACCCCTCACGAAGGTCTCCCGAAGATTCAGCTGCCTGCTTCTCTTCCTCTACTGAACCCGCCATCACTTCACCAAGGACGCTCCAATTGCTGATTGAAATCTACGTCTTTCCGCATATCACTTGCTGTATTTCGGTCAGGAAGAACATCAAGGCTCACACAGAGTAACAACCCACCAGGATGTCACGACACGCCGGAGCACATGGTCCGGCTTCGGAGTCATTGGGATACTGGTCTACACAAACGGACCAATCACGCCTCGAGTAGGGTATAATAATGACACTCTGGAGACCGGAAGATTGTGCCGACATTGAAGGCTGACCGACCTATGGCGGCTGGTAGGATGATGCTGCCGATCAATATGGCGCAAACGGGCTGTTTACACAAATGACATAAACATATTTATAACCAAGTTGGCAGCGTGGACATTAACACCGCCAATGCGGCCTTTGGGCAATAAGAGACCGAAATGTGACGTCATGCTTAGCAATATATTGGTCGGCTAAGTCTGCTCCTTCTCTGATTGGCCCAATGCTGCGTTGCTGGAAACCCTTTCAATTGGGTCCAAACCTGCGATGTAGCCGTGCAAAGCTGCTTCGATCCACATCATTCTTTTAGTACCAACATTCGCTGGCATATCCAACAGAGTGAAGGAAGAACTGCGCATACTGGAACTTTCCTACCATATCCTGCTGCAATGTAGGCTATTCATGCAGAAATATTGGACCATGCGCCGGACGTTTATTGGGGGCATAATCCCCACAGTCTGACGGTTGGCCCAGATGTGAGTTCCCATTTATTTGCGGGAAGAGATGTTCGGGGCCTCCACTTCTATTTGTTTCCACCATGTGCCTGTGGAAGTACATTGTACCAAGTCGACTTTTGTACGCAGTCTAAATAGCCTACGACAATGTAGCAACGTTCCATGTCCGGCATGATCCACTCGTATATCACCAATTCGTGAAGCTTGGAGATCAACGCATGCCTCGGGAGACGTAGCCAAGCGAACTAGAATAGGTATTGCGCTTGCTTAATCACATTCCGGAAGGCGAACCCCCCACCCTCATCCCACCCCAAACCATGTGGATTTTCGCCAGCCGTTCCCTAATCCGTTGTGACATGAACGTCATATTTGGTGGCGTCTTCTAACGTACTCTTTTCTACTTCGTACCACTTTGTTTTAATGTCATAGCTATGTCAGATATGCCTCCAAAAACGAATATTAATGAACAAAGCACCTACAACAGATTTTGCAAAAACTGATGCACAAAACATGGATATGAACATTTGTAATATTTTGCTGTTCAGTTGTTTATAATTTGAGCTATACGCGCATCTGCTCATGCTACCTTGTTTTCTTGATAAATCACTATAGTGAGTCTAATTAAGCTAGGGGTGGAACCAAGGGACGCCAAAATTGGCAGCAAGTGACTGGTTCTCTCCAAGCGGCATCATCTATGCTGTCATCGGGAAGTTCGGAGGCGTGGTCAATTCAGGACTAGCGGCAGAAATGCATGCCAAAACGGTACTGGAGCCAGAAGATGCTCATAACGGTGGATCCAGGTGATGAGAGATATTCAGGACATACTATAGTCAAACCGCTACAAACAATGGCGCGGCGAGGGTGACACTTCATCAGTGGCGGATCAAAGAGGAGGTGAGTGCAGGTGTGAGCGCAGGCAAACAAATATAAGAACTAAATTGCAATAGCGGAACGACCAAAAGCCCACTGGACAATATTTTTAGTAGCCTTCCACACAGGCATCTCAGAATCCTTCCCAGCATAATTCATTGGCGACGACTGTGAAAAATATCCCGCAAAGCATTGACATGAGATAAGAATGACAGCAAAATATGTATTTGTGGCACTTATTGCGAAGGACCAGCCACCGCAAGGAGCCAATCATATCCCCGCGCCACAATTTTACACTTCTGTTCACGCCATTGAGTGCTCTACGTTTGGATGTGTGGACATCAAATGGCGCCTTGGCCAATCAAGGATGACTTATACCATGCCACGACTTTTCTGTACCGGCAGAAAATGCCAAATGCCAAATGAGTCCGATTACCTTTCCTCTCCGAGCAATTTTCCTCCGGAATAGGTGATTGCGAGTGTGTTAATGTCTTGACTTTCGAAATTAGCCGAGCATAATTAACTTAAGATACTCAGTTTTCAAATCGGCTCAATAGGTTCCGAGATCATACGAGGAGATTCCACCCCTTGCATATTTAGGTCCAAAAGAGCCCTGCCGTTATAGGGTTAAGCAGTCAAATGAGACTACCATTGATATAGCGTTTGCTCTTGATCGATATTAAGCTAACCAATAACATAGAAAGATTCCACCCTCCACTGTCTCCGCAAGATCTGGATCGCGGTAGCAGAGCTGGTAGGGCGTTGGACTCTTGATCGTAAGAGGGTGGGTTCGATTGTGACAATCAGCGGAATTAACGAGTCCGCTCACGACCAACCGTCGTGAAAGGCTGTAGGTGCAAAACGACCTAGCAGTCAAATGGTTCGTGAAGGAATCGAAGGTTCTCCTATTCACAACTTCACCACGCAGGGACCACAAGGGCATACTTTAAGGGCATTTAAGACCAGTGCAAAATCCTCCGCCTTGGAAGAATCGCCGCCCAAGATGTAATCCTTGCAATCATTTTCAGGATACCTATTTACAACTGAGCAGTTTGCAACCGCACCTTTGAGCCTTCAACTTACTCCTCACGAGGGGCGTTTCCCCATTGGCTGCCTTAACTCCCGGTGCAAAAAGAGCAGGTTCGATACATATTCCCTCACCAATGATGAGGCATGCAAATAAATCGAAAACATCCTGGAATCTACTTCCTGTATTGGCAATTCCCTACACATGTATAAGGCATAGTTCGGAAATACACCCAGCTACCATATTTTCACAATTGTCTTCACAATTCACCTTCCCATAAAAATAACTTTAAATTAACATATGAAGACATGCTAGGGACAAGCGCGATTTTGGTAGTTTGATGGCAGTTTTCTAGCCCACCATCATAAATAAAATCATGTGTCATTTAAGCAATGCGAAATACTTCACACTGCACACTAAGTCGTGCTTAGTGTGAGCCGAGCAGCCCGAGAACGACCTGAAGTCCACCTTTCGTGTTTCCCTGTGAATTAACCTGAAGTATGGTTTTGAAATATTAATTGACTGGCCTGTGCGTGACTGCGACTGCGTGTGCATGCCACCCCAGAGCTTGGTCCTCCTGGCCGTCGTGTACCAGAATGACGCGCTATCAATAAGGAATCTCCGCGGCAGTCATAATGAAAGAATCGCGAAGAAGATATTCCGATAAAAATAAAATAAAATAATCTCGTCAAATTCATTCTATTTTGTAAAAAATACCGCATGTCATCGCATGCCCCTAGGGAGAATTGGAATACCGGATAGCAATCCTGCAATCTACTTCTTGATTATACCTGTGTGCACATATGCCGTGGTATTAGTCTCACAAATTAGCCATTCATTATAACGGCACGAGAGAGAAATCATAGCTTCATGCGCGAAGTAATCATTATGATCCATAATGGGCGAGACTTTTATGCAGTTGTTCTCATTTTATGCCTAGTGCCCATTGCACTTTGTCGCCATCGGATGCAGTGAGAAGTGTGTGCCAGGCCGTCATCTGCAGTGAGAAGTGTGGGCTAGACCGTCATCTGATGTGACAAGTGTGGGCTAGACCGTCATCTGCAGTGAGAAGTGTGGGCCAGACCGTCATCTGATGTTACAAGTGTGGGCTGGACCGTCATCTGATGTGACAAGTGTGGGCTGGACCGTCATCTGATGTGACAAGTGTGGGCTGGACCGTCATCTGATGTGACAAGTGTGGGCTGGACCGTCATCTGATGTGACAAGTGTGGGCTAAGCCGTCATTTAGTGTGACAAGTTTGGACTAGGCCTTCATCTAATGGACAAGTGTGGGTTAGGCGGTCATCTGATAGACAAGCGTTGCCTAACGGATTACGAGCACTATATTCATTTTCCCGAGCGGTAGACAAAGTCATGATTATTGCGTCTCCTCTACACTTCCTTATCCTTCCAAGAGTGCAATATGACGGATCTCCGAGCCGACGAGACGGATCCCTCAGGCCAACACGAATGGCTCCTCGAGCTAGCACGATGTGCCCTCCGAGCCGATGCGAAAGGTCACTCGGGCCAACATGGAGGACGCGAAAGGTCTTGTGAAGGGTCGGACGTAAAAGGTCCCCTGGTGGACGTGAAGGGCGCGAAAAAAAAGGAGCTGCATCCATACTTCTGACTGGCCTTTCGTCCTTCTGTTCGTGGTTCCGTCGGTAATGTGACGTACTCTGCCCGTCTCCATAGGCCTGTGCCGGATGAGGGACACCTGGACACGACGATGCAAACATAGCTTGAACGTCGTGCAACTTCGAACGTCTTGAACCTCTACAAACAATTTTGTCCGGTATATCCGAAGATGAGCATACTATTTTGTCGTAGCATCTTATGACAAAAACGTCATATTCGTGTTCTTGAATGCTATCTACGAAACGCCAAACACACGTTATGGCACGAAGCCGCCACGAAGACAAATCGCCATCTAAGCACGCATTTCTCCATAGGGAATTGAGTAGAAATGCTTGCCTTAACCCTCCTCTTGGTCGGACTGGCAAATCCGACTGGTCGGACGGGCCTCCCGGAGCAATCGCTTCACGAAATAAGGGCTGAAGTACATGAATGAAGTACGGAAAGGCTCAGGGTAACAATCACAAAAACAGAAGTTTTCAGTAGGGAGTAACATGCATAATGACATGAATTGTATGACAGCCATTTGCGTTTAAAACGTTCCAGTCGACAAAGTTTGGTTTCACGAACCTGTCATGAGCTTGAACTGACTTGACCTGGGTGATCTAGCATGATCTTGAAGCAACATAGCATTACAATTTACATCAAACAAGTCGCTAGCATTGCCAACCACACTTCCCTTTTGCCGATATACGGTAAGCGCATCAAACCCGATTTTTGTGTTCTGACGCTACGAAATGTTTTGACTGACGGCTTCTAACTAGAAAAGAATCTGCCGATGCTCGCCTTTCTTGTTTTAAGCTACGTGCCGAACATTTATAAGCATGTACACAAAAATGGCACATAACGACCTGTAAAATCGCTAGTTATTTACGAAAATCTGAGGGGTGGGCAGATTTCGCCCCCTCCCGCTCCAGTGCGCTGGTTAACCGGTCAAATTTCAATTTTGTTGCAAAGCTTAGGTCTGTATGATGACAATGGGCATCCTTGTGATATTTCGGCTTCCTTATGGAATATAGATTGCATTGTTCTTTTTGTAATTATCTATAGAAGGAAACGCCGACGGACATCCACTGGTCGAGTTATTCCTGGATTACCTGGATTACCTAGTATCAATACCTGGTCAATTAATCAATACGGTCAGACACATTACTTCATCTCCTGTACAGCCGGTATGACAAAAAAAATGATAAGGATCAGCAGCCCGAGGCGGCCGAAGGCAGCTGGTCCCAAGAGACAACGGCCGGAAGTATAACTCCTCTGCGTGCAGGCGAGCCGGAGCTTCGGCAGCTCAAGGGCGCTGGCCGGTCGAGTCACGCGACATCTCGCAGCAGGCCGGACACATTTCAATTAGAGGCTGAGGGCACGAGGCGCTGCGGAGCACCTAAACACTTTGGTGACATCCCGTCTCTCCACCAGGCGCTCGAGTCCGCGGCACCGGTGGCGCGGAATAGAGCGCAGAATCAAATCATCATTCGATTCGAGCCCGACCGGTGTGTTCCTGACGACGTGTTCTATTGAAAATCCCGGCTGTGAAGCTGATGTGATTTTTTACTCTTTAGCTAACCCTTGGAG
The DNA here is from genome assembly GCA_034440575.1 of Imbricaverruca yamaguchii. NCBI lineage: Eukaryota > Metazoa > Arthropoda > Thecostraca > Neoverrucidae > Imbricaverruca > Imbricaverruca yamaguchii. The sequence continues at coordinate 15,748 of JAOTOL010001077.1, read as the reverse complement.
CCATTTCTCCGGACCTAAATAAAGTAAGAATTAGGAAAGACGTTGGTTTCGATCAGTAAAATTAGTTTCTTCCGTGAATTGCCTGCGGAGCAAGTAGAGTGGGATAAGCAGGCGAGGCTTGGTATTTCCGGGTGACCTGTGCGAGGCTTGCCCCTGCCCCCGCTATATAACTGAATCTAATGAAGACACACAACAGCTTGAGGGCCTTTGATGTTTTGAACATTTAAAATTTTGAAATGGAAATATACATGTTTTCTATGTTTTCCCGAGAACCGATGACAATAACGTACGCTTTGTTAGGTTTGAACTGAGTGAGTTTGACCGAACCCATGCCTGAATAATTTCAAGTGGGTGTTGCAAGTGGGTTTTGATATTCTTCAGACTGTCCCGCTCCGAACGGCGTAGTCAAGCAGCTGGATGTCGTTAGCGTACGAAGATGAATAAGGATACGATAAGACCAGGTGGTATTTGGAGAAGTAACAGGAAACGATGTTTGTGAAGATGCTGGAGAACAAGAAGGGTATGGAAGCTCCGATCATAGCAAGCCCGAAGCATTTGCATTTAGGCCGATATCGATATCCCCAGATCATATTAGGCCAATATACTGCCGTTGACTTTAATATATGGAAATGGTTTAAAAAGGCAGAGTTTATCTGTCGGCATTGCTTTTTCCAGAATTTACATTGATCAATGTATGTATATTAACCAGAGCCGTCTCTCCGGTCACATCCTGACACCCCGTCTCGGGGGGGGGGGGGGGGCGGATAGTAACCCCTCTAAAATCCAAACTAAGCGTCGCACGAAAACGGAAGAGTAGCATCGGAAAGCGCTCGACGAGTATGGTCCGGATCCATCCCCAAAACAATTTTCCCCACAAGTGACGTCACCAGGAGGACTAGATTTTCATGAATTTTCACGACTTACATTATGTTTTTGGCTCTGGGGAGTTCATTTTGGGGTATATATGAAAAATTATATGGAATGAGAAAAGGACAGCGAAATCGACCAGGGCCATAATGATTTTTGGCCACCCAAAAAAAAGTTTCTCCAAAATTTAAAAATTTGAGTTAAAAAAAGTTATATTCAATTTTCCCTTTCCAATGGGTAGAGCAGACCGAGAAACGTTGTTGGAAGCCTACTTTCCCTAATAAAAAATGCCTACTTTAGCCAGAATCTTCTATTTGAACTGCAATTGGCAAATATGCAAAATTTATGCGTAGTCAAAAAGGAAAAAGAAAATAATAATTTCACTCGTACGTTTTGTTGTATCCCTAGAGACAAGCAAACGCTGAACGTTTCATTAAAATATCTATATCCGTTAAGGCGTGACGACTGGTTGAACGTTTTTGAGGTGACCTCACTTGACCTTGACTAACTCGTTGATCATAGATGACCTGACTTCAAAATTTTGAAACAGCATGCCAGCTTGATGTGGGAAAAGGCATGCCAAATTGGGGCGCACTGACCCGCGCCGTTCGTCTACTATCCGCGAAAAACCTGAGGGGGCGGTTGAAGACCCCCACCCGAGACGGGACGGGTAAACCATAGTAAGAAAAGGTCCAGAGCATGCCAATATAGCCTTGAGCACATGCAACAACTTGCTTACTTGTTTTCGGCCGCGCTGAGACCCTCACAGGTCCGAACATTCCAAAATCAGGCCAGGTCACGCTGCACGATCAGGTCGGGTATGTGGAAACTCGAATAACGTGGGCACATCACCTTTGAGGCGAACAATTTTGCTTCCAAGAACAACTGATATGCTACTAAAGCATGTATGCAAATTGTCCAGCTTCGGATCTCGTGACCTGACCTGTAACGCTGGGACATTATTCATGTGTTCATAAAATGATCGCTTCATCTATTGCCTAGGTGTACATTGCTTAGAATGTAATTCCATAGAGGTTTACTAAGATATAGTTAGATTACACGAGAACAGGTCATCTGAGGTCATTTGTTGATCATCAAATGTCATATCGCACGACTGTGATGGCGCTGAGATCGAACGAAGGCATGACTTCATGAGGGACAGCAACATTCTGTATCAGATGGCATTGCAACATATGACACTTGGCCTGAATTTATGTCATTGACACATATTGACCAGACATCAACCCAAATGGTTATTACATACCTTTGATCATTTTAGATGTGAAAAACTATCTGAGCTTACATTTTCACACTCAATACGGAAAAATGTGGGAATTTGCCTGGCCTCAAATCATCAACCTTGTCCTTCAATAAAATTGTGAGATATCAGGGTTGTTCGTGTTGATGAAAGAGCAGCATGCTCTGAGTTTGGTTCCGATGTGCCCCACTATTCCGAACGGCGGTACTTTGAAGGTTCCGGAACATTACTTTTTCACCCATCCCAGATTACTGACCATTGATGACACCTGATATGAAAATTTTCCTGGACAAGCACCAAACACCAAACAGGTGCACAAGGAGGTAATAAAATGTCGTGACTCTGAGTCTACTCAGCCGACGGATCCTCGAAGAGTGGCGCGGACCGACGGCGCCGCGGAACTCGGAGTGGCGCGGACCGACGGCGCCGCGGAACTCGGAGTGGCGCGGACCGACGACGCCGCGGAACTCCGATCGAGCTGGGCGCCACTCGGCCAAATCCCAGAACGGACGCTTGGCGAACTCGCATCGGCTACCGCCACGGTAACCGGCCGGCACGTTTTTATATGACCGTGATGGGCATCGCGTGCAGTCCCACTACCTCGCCGGCAGTGATTTGTGGCGGGAAGTGGGCCGAGCGACGGCGGGAACACGGAACGGGGGCATCTGCGCGGATGTTTGCCCGTGCCTTCGTTGTGCTGAATGATTGCTTGACGGATGATGGTAATCGGCCCGCCCCGGGTTTGGAACATTTTCGGGGGCAGAGGCTTTGTCGAAGCACGGTTGGACAGTCGTTGATTGCAGACGACGTACACACGTACCGTACCTGAAAGATCATGCTCTTATTCGGTGCTTGGACTGGACAGTGCATGCCGAGGGTTTTGTTTTGGTCTGCATGGTTCCCTGTCATTCCAATTGTGTTTGTCCTGTCCTGTCAAATGATTACATCAATTGCAAGAATGAAGCATATTGCCATACACCGGCGGGTGCAGAATCCAGTATGCAAATGGTCCCCTGTTTAAGGAGTGCGAAGAAAATTGGACGAATGATCTACAAGTAAAAAGTGTTCTGGTTTCGATAGCATGGGATGCAGTATTATTTTTGTCCTGATATAATGCTGTTGTGTTTCGAGAAGTCAGCTGATTGATGCGAATTTTGCTGGTAACGAACTGCAGATTCTCCTGATTACAAAGGGTGCATCACAGACGCAGAGAATGGCCAAAGACGGTAATTACCACCTCCAAATACTGAGGCTAGATACTGCAATTTCATACCACTAGTAACACATACATGCATACATACATCCACAAGTATATATATATATATATATGCATTAACAAATGTTGGAAGCATATCACCTTCGCTGATCAAAAGTGAAATCAGATGAAAGAGTTTGGTCCACATTAGCAAGGAATACAGTGGTGACTTGTATACAAATTAGTCATACTAATATATTAATATAACTATATAACGATTAATATAGTAGTGTTACCCTAATATAACTAATTTTACTCAACGCACAGTATTCCTTGCCAATATGGACCAAACCGTATATCTTATTTTACTTCAATCATAGTACGCAAGGAAATCATCAATTCCTTCTCACAATGAAATGACTTTCATCTGCAATGCATGCTCCAGCGGATGTCACAGCTTACGCATACCTATGCCGCACGGTAGCAAAACTGCAAACCATAGAACAAGCTTTTTATCTTTGGGAAGGATCCGATGATTGTTCGGTGGACGAACCTGAGGGGCGCACTGTCGCTTTCTCATGAGCAACCACTCTCACCAAGGGTATAGGAACGTGACTGGATAAGCACTGTGTGTCAAGAATCATAGCCTAGCGGCGACACGCCAGGTGGTGGTTGTGCCGGACTGCACTAGGTGGTGCTGTAGAGCGTTATATCCATATGTGGTGCGGATGGGACGAATACAGCTTTGTTCTGGAGTATTCGAATTTGGGCCTTGACCGTGGGGTTAACTTCGAGTAGTGATGAGCGAGGCACTGGTCAGTTGAAGTGTGACAGCGGCAGTGCAAGGTTGAGTTGGTCCGGATTCCCGGCCTTGCGTGAGTTTGGACTCTAGTTTGAATCGTAATAGTTTCGGTGACGCGGACTGATCAATACAGGTCACATGAAGAAACAATTTCGAATCCAACAGAGAAATAGAGACAAAAGCATCTTGCAACATTGCAACAAAAGCAACATCGTGCATACTCTGGAGAAGGCGATACTTAGAGGTGAAAAACCATCGTGACTGCCATCGACGAAGTCACCAGTTGTCTCATCGGTGGGGAAGTCGGCATTACCAATGCTTTGAGGATGTTGAAGACCAACTGGGAAGTCGGATAAGCTTAACACGAGCTCGGTTGGGCAGGATTCAGATTGATTTCCCAACCTTCTGAGGGTGTCTGAAAACAGCTGCAAGGCTAAGGTGCCCAGAGGCACAACATTTTATTTAGCCAATGGAAATATTTTGCCGATTCCTTTACCTCGATGCCATTAAATCACTCAGCTAGATGAGGTCAAAGTCAGCTCATCGTTTCTGAGAGGTGCTGTGTTTCGAAGTGTTACCAAGTAGCAGCTCCAGTTCACAGTTATTTGTCCAGGAGCATAGGTGGGGACCTTCCGAGATTATCGGGTAAGGGGCAGCAGCAAGCATTTCCCTCGTAGCAAAAAAATAAGAGCCTAACATGTAAAAGAAGTATGCAAAGAAGTCCTAAAAAGATAGTCAACTACTACATTATTTCAGGTTAGATTTGACTCCTTAAGAAGAGGAAGACATGAGAGATGTATGACATGTGACCTATGCAATGCAGAAAATGAAAATTTGGAGTATAAGTTTTCTACCTGGTTCAGTGGCGCAAGAAAACGTACCGAAGCAAATATATGTATAATGAAGACCATGCATGCATTATCAGAAATAAACGAAACATGAAAAAAGATTCACTATGTATATGCAAACAAGTGCCGCCTCTCCCCGCACATTTTTGGATCCACCACTGCTACAATTTCTCCAAGTTAATACATGCAATTTTTGTAAGCATCATCATTTGCATGAAGCATCCATTTTAACACAAAGTGCTCTGCTAATGTTCTCGACAAAATTGCGCTACCAATGGTTGACACGTGTTATCAGGTACATCTTTTACCCTCCATGGAGTGTAAGATGACATTTTTTTGCAACTCTGCCACGTCGTGTTGCCTAAGCAAAAAAAACCAAAATGTTCAGATTTGCTATCTTCTTTTGACCTGATCTCTTATGTTTTTGATTCAGCAAAAGTATCTACCTTCCATATCAATCAGGAGGGATCATCAAAAAATAAAATATTTAAATGACCGCTCGCGTGCTTGAATCCTCCAGTCACAAACCAGAGGGTCACGAGATTCTTGACCCTCTTTAAAGCTGCATTAAGCCGGCATTATCTAGCCGCGCGCCAAAATTCGACGTGCCGGAGAGGAGACTGCCGGTGACTGCCTTCTGCCAGCAGAGACTTACGAGGCTACGCCAGTAAATCGAAACCTACTCTTACAACACACGGAAAATGTTCAAACAATCCTTAAATGGTTGCGCACAATTTAAGAGACTGACTTCCATGAAAACAGAATACAATTTAGCGCCAGGGCCCGTCTCAATGCTCCTCTGAACCATACGTACGTCGGCGTGCAGGTGTCTTTTGACCTCTGATGCTAGTGATAGATTGCATCTATATGTGTACCTTTGTTTCTAGGTGTGTGTAATTGAGTATTTATATATGACAACTAAGGTCATTTCTGTTAAAATATTTTGTTTGAAAAGAATCCGTAAATTATATCCACGAGGGTGTTATAGGAAAACAAAAGACAAGCCACTCATTGCGTACGAGCACATCATATAGAAATTGAAGCTCCTACTCATGTGTTATGTTTTTATATTGCACATAATCTCCATATATGAAGATACTAGATGTTGAAGCTCACCGATACGTGTACTTGATAGGCACACTTTTACATGCAGTTTCTATTTAAGAACGAACTCCGTACTCGTAACTGTCGAAAAAGTATACCATCACAAGATACATTCTAGTATTTAATTAGCATATATGCTACACACACCCACACACACACACACATATATATACATATATACATATACATATATATATATATATATATATATATATATATATATATATATATATATATATATATATATATATATATATATATATATATATACATCTTATATACGTGCGATATACGTATATCTTATATACGTATATCGCACATACGTTGCCTATTGTACCTCCTTGAGGACCGCCCCTGATACTGACGTTTTCAGTTTAATATCTATTCATCGCGATTGTAAAATGTACGTACTGCTTCCAAGGTGTGTGTGAGCCAACCATGCAGTGAGCTATTGAGATGGGCTAGGCATGGCAGTTACCGTGGGTGCTTTTCCAACATCCAGCATCAGCCAACACTCCGGTGGAATGCGTTCGTCTAATCACCCCTTTGGCCGTCCTCGCGGAACAAATGAAATAAAAAGCGTTCCATTTCGATAAGTAGCCGAGTCATAACGACCTGTCATAACGAGCGGGCTGCGCGCGTGACGTCACACGCCAGTCGGCCAACTTCGACCGGTTGGCCTCACCGGCGCGTGGCCGCCGGCGAAGCCCGGTAAATAGGGCTCGTGCTGTCGGACGGAAGGGACGTTTCCGGTGCGGCGGACGTGTGAACGACGAATGCGGGAATTAGCACTTCAAACGCTGCGGAAACAAACAAAACGATGGAGGTTTTAAAAGCGTACCGGTTGGTCGGGCGCCGACGCGGCCAGTCCTGCTGGACTGCTGTTGTGCACACACCGGAGTCGATGCGCTCGCGCCGACGCTGACAACACGGAAAGAGTGTTGGTTGGTTGGTTATTTCGACTTAGGGGCGCATCGACTGCTTCGGTCATACAGCGCCCAGGAAGGAGTGTTGATTGATTGTGATTATACGGCGACCCTCGATTCTCTGAAGCGCGGGCTCTTGCTCTGTTTTTAAGGCCGACAACTTTATTTATCTTTTTTACAAATTTAATCAAAGTTGTTGCTGGGGTGGCTTTATGAACCAGTGTTCTATTGCTAAGCAGAGCTTGTTGCGTGAACCCTGACCACACCACCCGATCCATGAATTCCAGTTCAACGGAAGAATTTTGATCGAAAGTTTAACGTTCCATCAATGCACCGACACGGCCGCCCGGTAGCTCGTCCCCCGGCCTTATCGGGCCAGCTGCCAACTGACACTCCCGGCCGGGGGCTAAACGCGAGCGCGAGAAACGACTCGAACCCTGTGTTGCCAGGACAGGGGAGACCAGTGCAGGCCAGCTCCCTAACCAACTGAGCTACCGGGGCGGCAACACCTTTGGTTGGTTATTTGGGCTTAGGACCGCATCGACTGCTTCGGCCATACAGCACCCAGGCAACACTTTTGTGGAAGCTTTATGAAGTGGACGCAACAGTGTGCAGTTGGGATTTTGGCTCGTATTTTTGCATAAAGCTTATGCTCTGAACACGCCTCAACAAGTTTTAGTCCTATCCGACTAACAGTTTCGGAGTTATAGCCTCGGGTAGTACTTTGAATGAGACAAATGTGCACAACAGCGACGACAGGGAACGCGAATAAAATGCAGAACCAATCAGGACAATGGAAATACAGGCAGATGGTGTGTGCTGGATGAGAAGCGGATCAATCGGATAAACTCCGGGGCAGTTGTGTTGAAAAGGCAGTGAAGGCCACACCGACAGGAGGGCAAGCCAACCTAACCTATGTCCACCCTACAAGCCACCGGTGGGGCATACGCAACATGCACTTTGATGAAGTTTAGACACCGCAAAGCATTTTAGATATCCAGGTTGAGATGTACGCCTGAAATATCTGCGATAATAGACGCCATAAAATATTTATGTTGCATGCTATTCAGATGTGTGCAAGAAATATAGTGCATGTTCAACGGTCACCACGGCCCGCAGGCTGTGTACCGGTCGTGGTCTCTGCAACCATGGGAAAAATATGAGTTTGATATTTTTAATATATATATATATATATATATATATATATATATATATATATATATATATATATATATATATCACAGATACGCAATCTACACAATGCCATCTCTTTCCGTCTATTTTCCCGAGCTACAGACTGCCAGTATCCATACGAATGGTTTCAATTGCGTTAGAATGCACGGTTTCTCTGAAGACCACTAATGCTGCCATTCTCCCAGGATTGATGAGTTCAGCACGGCGAAGAAATCTGTTCCCGGTATATTTATGTTAGCTGGCACAGGGAGTTCTGATGCTACCTTGGAAGCAGCGTCTTCCTTTCCATTTCCATGAGCTCCAACATTACTTGGTTTCCAAGTAACACTGATGCGGTATTGCTCTTGTACAAGTACAGTCGGTCTATTCAAAATATGTGATCATGAATAAGCTGAATGTAGTGGGCTAATGGGAACTAAGAGCGAGCCAGCATGACCTGGGACGTTTTATACCTTTCCATTGTGAGGTAAGAAAATAAATCTGAGCGTATTTCATCTTGCGAATAAGTCTGCAACACTCAGGAGGTAAAGCATAGCTGCTCTCCATCTCACCTCTCACACAGCCTACCCCAGACTGCTTCTTTGACCCGTGGGTGTAGAAAACGATCAGAACACCTGAAAATATTACGCATAGCCAAACCCTGAAATTCAGCGAGAGTGCTCTGGGATGTGTTCCGTATTAACAGTGAAAGGTCGATCCTAACTTGCGGCACCCACCACCACGAGACTGTGGACGCTTCAACAAGGGAAGCTTATGCTCTGAACTTGGTGAACTGGCAGCCGCAAATTCCTCACACACTGCAACATGTGCACACAAACTGGTCTTGCTGAGGATCGGCGACGAGGGATTTAGGGGCGCATCGACTGTAGCGGTCATGCAGGATCGGCGACGAGAGACGGAATGCTCCGCCAGGTGTGTGTTAAAGATGACATCTTGCGATGGGTGGTGGGGGGAACTGCAAAATGCGAAGTGCGTATTTCGGAGTCAAGAACATTCGATGGATATAGAGTGAGGGTTGGTTCGCTTCAACTAATACAACTAAAGACATGTGCTTCAAGAAGTGCGGAAAGCCCCTGTGCTACAGCCATTCAGCCTAAGATGCGGTCCTATTTTAGCTACAATGCCTGTGAGTGATCCTTCATCGAATCTACGAGCACCTTTAACTGCAGTCTTTGATCCCATCCCTCCTGCCCAGTTTCGCCACATTAAATTCATCCCTGTCCATGTATGCATGTGACTGCCTGTATGCAGGACTGCCTGTCTGCGTGCATGTCCTCCCGCTTCTCTCTCCCCTCCCTCCCTCTCTCACACCAGTCATACACCATCCGGCTGAATTCGTCTGGTTGCTGGCGAGGCACGAGGGAAATCATTGGTACGATCCTGGTCCGACCATGCCGCTCCACAATCTTCGGGCGCGGCCGCCACACATGTCGACATGACGCCGCGACGTATCGACCAACCATGGGCTGCGCTCAGTCGAAGGCGACCCCGAACGTGACGCCGTCGCTAATTGGACGGCAATATCCAGCGACGAGAGGGAGCACGGCCACTGAACGGCAGAACTAAACTGTCGAGCAGGGATGCCTGTAAACTTGCCCGATGATGTTAGCAAGCAGGCACGAAGTGGTGGCACATTTTCAGGATCATCGTGTATTGAAAGAAAAGATGTATCCAGGATTTAAAATAGTTTATAGTTATGCAGCGAAATAATGTTCGTGCAATCTTCACGCAAGTTGGACTATGCTAGTTTATAATATTAACCTCCCTAGCCACTTATCGCTTTATATCTATTCATTTCGGAAACCTAATATTCACCTAATTGCGTGTCTCCAAACGTCTGCAACAGCAGGAAGAGTTCAGTTTGTTCCGAAGCTTCAAAACCATTCATACGTGCACGGATATTTTCGCATTCCGGAATGGTTTCGGAATCAAAAGGAAAAAACGTACGCCTTTTTCTGTGAATCAGTTAGAAATGCATTGATGAACGCCAACATCGCCTTAGGCAGTGCGGCTACCGGCGAAACAATACTCTTGTTACTCTGGCCTGTACCTTGTGACAAAATACTAGAATCCACGTAATTCTAGTTCATGCTAAAAGGATGAGGAAGCGACTTTGTATGCAGTATGGCGGCGGTGCCAACACGGGTACTGCAGGGAATCAGGGCATGGGCTCCACTTCATTAGACAACTTTGCATGCAAATGCAATTCGCTCAACTTCATTTAACCATGCTAAGCTGACTAACTTTTAATACATGTTCTAAGCTATGGACTGCAATAATAATAAACGGTCGTATTCTGAGATAACATGTCGAAATTGCATGTTGACAAAGTGCATGTGAGGTCTGTACTCACCAGTGCAGCATATTCGAATGCGCACCTCCGAGAGCAAAGTATCCTCCAGTATGTATAATTGGCGTCACAAATAGTTTGGCAGTCAGTCTGCGCGTTCTGGCACCTGGACATCCTGCATAGGTGTTGGTATGGTGGAAAACATTACACCTGTGTAGAATATTCAGGTTCCAGGAGGTTCAGCCTGATTGCAAGCTTTTCCAAGCTTGGTCTCCTAGCTATGAAAAAGATTGTTGACTTTTAGAGAGAGTACAAAGAGGGCTACAAAAATGGTTAATGGCATAAGCAACCTGGCGTATGAGGAAAGATTGAAGAAATTGAATATGTTTTCACTTAGATATAGAAGGCTGAGAGGAGATCTCATCGAGGTCTTTAAATTTGTCCATGGTCTGGAGAGGGGATATCTTGGGAAATGTTTGAATTGAACAGAAATGATGCAATTAGAGGTCATAAATTCAAAATTAAAGTTTACCACAGCAGAACAAGGTTTCTTCACTAACAGGATAGTAGAACACTGGAACCAGCTGCCAGAAAACATTGTCAGTACCAGCACATTGAACATCTTTAAAAACAGCATAGACAATCATTATAAGAATAGAGGGCTTGCTTTTCAGTACTACAGGGAGGGCTGATTGACAGATTTGGTGGGCAACTGGTTCAGTGTACAGAGTGCAACCAAGAAGGGCCCTTGTGGCTCATAGTTGCACTAATATTTTCCGTCTTTATGTCTTTATGCAAAGCTATTTGTGATGCCAATAGTGCCTATGTGTGGCGGGAGACAGCATACCTATGCAGGATATTCAGGTGTCAGGATGCCTAGCCTAGCTGCCAAGCTATTTGTGACGTATTTGTGACGTCACATGGGAGGACACGCCGTACATACCTCGGCGGTCACGTTGCAAAATCAACTTTGGCACGCCCTCAATTCAGAACCAGTCAGGTGACGTCTAAAGCATGGCATCATTTTGTACGCACTCATTAAGCCATGAAAGGATTATGCGTTGTACCCTTTTTGCGAATATATTTTCGCGCCCACTTGACTTGTAGCCTTTCATGCGACCGCAAGAGGCGGGGGGAGGGGAGGATGGCGAGTGGTTAAGGTGTTGAGCTCTGGGTGCCCCGGGCTCGACACTCGCGTAGCTCGGGACATTTCCCAATCCCGCGGCCAACCAGCGAAACAGTGTGGACGGCGCCATTAGCCGTGAATGTGCATAGTGTGCCGTAAACAACCCAATAAACAAACAAACGAGCGACCACAAGGGCTCAAAGCTTGACACCAAGAGGTTCTACCCCGGATAACTGGTTCCGCATCGAAAGTCCCAGCAATTGTTCCGGAGTTATACAGACGGTACAAACACTACCAAACACAGCTCGGTGGACAGCCAAGTGCCTCAGCCGGTGTGAGACTAGTGTCCTGGGTCGCTACCGGAGATGACGGCACTTGGAGAGTGCCGATCGCGCCGTGAGATTAAGCGCCCACCAAGCATCGTCGGTGCGCTGGGCTCCGGGAATGATCCGCCAAATAGGCGTTCACGCTATGGCAGTTAAGGTCCGAGACGCATGGTTACGCAAGAAACACAGGCGAGTTTACATGTACACGAACGTTGGCGTGGTAACGACTGCGCGCTATTGACTAAAATGAGTGAAACTGGAAAATATTACAGTTTTAGGTGATTTGCATACGTGAACTATTAGCAGCGGAAACTACCTTATCACGAGACACAAGACAAAAGCCCTTTGAACAGCGGGGGTGGGTTTTTAAGTCCGGTATTTTAAAAACAGTGGTGGTATATTGGGCTCCCTCAACATATAATTATATTATCCTTCTTTTTCACAGCCCATTCGGACAAATACCATTCGAAATCCGGTGAATTTTAACAAAATATGGGTACATTGAGCATCTTCACATACTCTTGCACTTCTGACGCAAGTCCTGGATACGTCACTGAAGGGGGAGGCTGGCAGCACCGAAAGTTGGCCGCCGCTAAACGGATGGGTTAGATTCGCCGGTGCCTGAAAGCGAGTCGAAAGCTGACGCAACGTATGACGCTTGCTTCGTGGGTATGCTTGGCCATACAAAACAACGATAGCAGCTACAAGGTGTCGATTAAAACAGCAGGAAGATCCGAACATCCACGTTCATTTTATATTGAGCGTCATGTAACACATCATATACAACGGAGGATGGTTTGGTCAGAACTAACAAACTTGTAAGTGCCAGGGCACTAGCAAAGTTGTTAAACCAGAGAAGTTGGTGTTGGGAACAGAGGAAGTTCGTGCGACGTGTACTAAATGATGCAGACTTGGAGAAAGCGCGCTTCACATATACCAAAGCGTTCCCGTGACCCTTACTCGAACTACTACCCTTACATTATCCACCAATGCTAGCTGCTTGAAGTAATGTTGGCACAGGTATTTCCTCTATTTTGCTTCTGCCCATTGTTGCATATGCCCACTTTAATATTCCTTGTTTTCTTCTGGGATCAGTTCCACGGGCATTGCGAGCGTCCTAGGATGGTGGTCTGAAGGCCAATACCCATTATCGAATAAAAGCAATATCGTTTCAGTTGACAAACTGTTGCCGGAGTCCAATGAACGCGTCGTTCACTTGTACGGGATATTTCTCGCTGGTTTAAGCCAATCAGTACTGCCTCATATGTGCATTCATCAGCTGAACTCAGTAGTAGCTATTTCACTGAACTACGCTGCACTCCGCTAGCTGGAATTAGTCTACCAATTTTTAAGTTCCCACGGTGCATATGAGTCGCAAGATTGAAGAAATGTTTCCTGATCTACCTAAGGTCGGCATCAGGGTTATTCCTGTTTTTGGTCACCGGTATGAATTCGGCATTTTAATTCCATGGCTACATAAAATGCGGCATGAACACATACCGGACATTGTCCCCATCTTCGTACGATTTCATCGTTCCTGGAAAAACCACAAATGTCGCACAGGTATTGCGTTTCCGTTTAATGCCACATAATACAGCGAAATCAAGCCGTGATTTTACAAGACAAAATGCTTGTCACATTGAGCTACCCAAACTTTCCCAGTCCATGTGCATCGAAGTCGGCATGCGCACTCCGAGACAAAGACAAAGTCGACAAAGAAACGCAAAGTTGTAAATGTATTGTCACCATCGATTCACAGTTCACGAAGTTCACAAACTTAGTATTTGCAAAGTTGTAAATGTATTGTCATCATCGACTCACAGTTCACTAAGTTCACAAACTCAGTATTTGTAAAGTTGTAAATGTATTGTCATCATCGATTCACAGTTCACGAAGTTCACAAACTCAGTATTTCTGTATGCTGGAGCCTGCAAATAGACGAAATATCGGCTCCCACTGGCGTGCAACATAAATATGGGCATCGCGCTGGCATAAGGAAACCACACTGACGGCACAGCGAACTTGATTATGCACAAGTCTCATGCGCATTCAGGAGGTCGTACGCCTTAAATGTGTCCGAATCGACCTATCTGAGCGCGTACATTTGCTACACGTTCACCTGGAGTAAGCGGGCAATCTTATCCTCAACGAAACCACCTGGGTTAGCGGGCGTAACGCCCGCTAACATCCCACAACGGACAACATCCTAGCTGACCACAGTCGTAATGGTCACACTCACCACCAGCCCACTGCTCTGACCCAAGACCCCGTCCAGGTCAGTATAGGTCAGCAGGTCCGCAGCTCTGCCACTCGCCGCCGCCGGACTGGGGCCCGGCCGTTGGTTGGTTGGTTATTGGCTGTACGACACATCGACCGGTAAGTCATGTAGCGCCGCCAATCTCTCACGCCGATTGGTCGCGGACCAAGAGTGGCGACAGGTCAGACTCGAACCCACAATCTTTCAATTGTGAGACAAGCAACCCCTAGACCGCTCGTCCCCGGGGGTGGGGGGGGATGGGGCGGCCGTGACCAGAGGTCACCGAGGTCACGCCAGGTCCCTGACGCGAACGGTTCGTCGGACGGCGTTGTTGTAGCCCTCCTTGAAGTGGTACCAGACGTCGGTGCGCAGCAGCGCACCCGTCTCCGACGCGTCCGCTGAAACACGGCCGACTGTCAACTGGACCCACCGGACCGTCGGCGCCCGGCTCCACAGCGGGTCCGGTCCGAACCTGGACGGCTTCCAAACTTCCACACGGATTTTTATTGGTGCAACAGGTCGGCTTCGCAAAGTGCACCGCCTCAGAGCTCGACTCACCGCTCAGTGAAATTGACATATTTGCATGAGTTTGAACTGTGCGAACTTGGACAATAGAAGACCTGATGCACAATCGCACACGCATGCAAATGGTATATAACTGCAGTTTAATGTATAACTGTTAATATTACAATTTTCACATACAAAATAATCGATAAGAAGTGAAAGAAAACTAGATGTTAGGTGACGTGCAACAACTCCACTGAACGTCGGGACGTTAGTTCCCAGCAGCCATTTTAGCCATTCTACCGTAGTCTGCTGGTCGGGCGGTTCATAAGACATGCATCCCATCAACGGCCGGATCATTTTGTAAGCATGGCTCGGAACGGATTCCGCCTGGTCGTGGTCGTTCCATCAGCCCCTGCTGCACTGAATTACCAAGATGCTGGTGAGAAGGCAGATCACGCACCTCGGTTCGGTCAAGTGGTAAGGCTTAGTCGACTCCAACAAAGGAAATAGTCAGCTCCATGCATGATCGTTTTCTCTATAATGCCGCTTCTTCTAAACATCGGATAGTCAGGGTTGATAGAACCTCATCTTGTTCACCTAGGGGTTGACTAGGAACTAATAGGAAGGCTACAGCATACATAGCATAGTTTTTTGGAGGCTCGTATTTTCGAAGGGCCACGCTACTCAGACCCATTGGGAGCTCAGTCTAGGGACAGGCCGGGATGGGGAGATCAGTGCTGCGGCATCCGATAGCTGTACTAATTTGCCTACAACACCTCTGCACCCCAACCCCGATATTCATCTGCACCCGGGCCTAGGGCGTGCTTGTTCAACGGCCGGCTAGGACGCCTCTGCATGCCACCTCTGGGACGTCTGCGTACCCCAGCCCGTGACGTCTCTGTACCTCACCGCTGGGACGGATGTGCATTTCGACTTGAAACGCATCTGTACCGAATCGCTGGAACGGCTGTGTACCCTAACCTGGGACGTCTGTGCATCTCGACCTGGAACGCCTCTGTACTCCAACTCTGTGGCGTGTGTATGCGAC